>JAHBCN010011909.1:0-27887 GCA_019359885.1 Listronotus oregonensis
TCCCGTTGCTAAAACCCTCAGCGAGATTGCATGCCTTTCTCTTATAGATATAGCTTTCCTTATGTTAATATCTATTCGCGTAAAATTTTTAACAGTATTGTTGAATAATTCGTGTTTTCATACTTCTTTATATGACGGAATAACTCTTTTAACCACCATCAATGTTTCTTCCGACATTGCCTTATATTTTTAATACAGGGTGTTAATTAATTGAGTGCCGATAATACAGGAATTTTTGAATTTTGACAAAATCGTAGAAAACACGCACAGGTCGTAATTTTAAAAAATGTTAAAATTTTATTTTACAGAGGGTTATAACGTTCAAAAAAGGGGTGCAAGTTGGTATTTTCGACCATAGATTTCACGCTCCTTCACCATGTTTTCGTATAGGTACGCGTCTGGAAAGCGAGCAATCAAATTTTCGTCAAGAGTAAAATCGAAATATTTTTCGATTCTCTACCTGATAGGATACTTTTTTTTTTCAAATTCGCAAAAAAAAAAATTTTTAAAGCCACGCCCAGACGCCATTTTTGAACGAAAAATTTTGATAATTTTTTTTTGGGGTTTGTTTCCTCCCAGAATTCATAAAATGCAAAAAAAATTGAAAAAATTTGACATCTCAAAAAAAACTTTTTTTTGACACACCCTGTATACTCAAATTTTGCATTTTCGAATTCCCCTTCAAAAGTTGCTAGGTCATTTATAAAATCTTTTTTCTATCTTAAAAAACAGAATTTTGGCGAATTTTTCAATTTTTTCAAAATCGTAGGAAACACGCACAGGTCGCAATTTTGACAAATGTCAAAATTTTTTTTCGACAGAGTGTTAAATCTCTCCGAAAACTGGTGCAAGTTGGTATTTTCGACCCCACATTTCGCACTCCTTCCCCGATTTCCAAAAACGTATGCGTCTCGGAAGCGAGCAATCGAAATTTTGGCAAGAGCAAAAATCTTTCTCTTTTTCGATTCTCTACCCGACTGCATACTTTGTTTTTCGAAAATCGAAAAAAAATTATTACTCGCTCGCTTCGTTTATGACAGCTGAAGAGTAAAAATTTTTTTTTCTCCGAAAATTCTGAAAATTTGGGGTAAGGGGTTTTCGACCACGCCGATTCCATCCCGCATATGCAAATTGGGAAAATCGGCGAAAAATTTTTGACAACTTCTTTTTGACCCACCCTGTATATTGAAACGTCACGTATTCCCCTATTTTAGGTCGAGACGAACACGAAAGGTCCTATGAGTTTTTCGCGTATCTCCACTCTAAAGTCGACTTCCCGTTTGACAGCTCAAATTTTGACGTTTCGAGAAAATTGTCAAGAGCGAAAATGTTTTTATTTTTCGATTTTAAGTACCGATACGTGCGATTTTTTTCGATCAGTTTGAATTTTTTTTCACTTTCTCCCGTCGTTTATGGTAGAAATCCTCGGGCAATTTTAAGAAAAAAAAATTATATCAACATATTATGTCCTAAACCTCTTACTTTTTGAGCTACAGGGTGTTAATATTTTAAGAAAAAAGTGAGATTTTCATCAAAATTTGTTATCACTCTTAGATATTGTCATAAAGTTTTGTACACATCTTTTCATCATTAAGTAGCAGTTTTTGACGTAAAAGATTTTTTTAAATTTTCACCAGTGACGTCTGTACGGGGTTTAAACTGACAATTTTTAAAAAAAAAAATGGTACGTCACTGATTTTTCTAAAGACCAAAACTATTTTTGAAATCCCCATTTATTTTGAAGCAAATTTGGTTCCTAGAATTACTTTCGTACGACGTACCGTTTTCGCGTAAAAAAAACAAAAAATTTTTTCTTTAGTTCATTGCGACTGTTTTTTGGTATTTTGTTAAAATTTAGTTGGTACAGTTTTTGGTACAAAAACTAAATTTTCTACTTTTACCAGTGTTGTTTGCGTAGGCATGATATTGAATATTTGAAAAAAAAAAACGATGAGCACATTAAATGCCCTTTTAAAGGAAATAAAATAAAAATAGTTAGTAGGCAGGGTAATGGAGAAGCGCCATAATTAAATATTTTGAATTAATCGTTTTACTAAATAAATCTTGATTCTTAAAACAAAATTGAAAAAAAAATCAAAGGCGTACAGTTTTTTTTTGTCCAAAAAAAAAATGTTTCCACTCATAGTGGGTGCCAACTAAATTTTAACAAAATACCAAAAACAGTCGCAATGAACTGAAGAAAAAAAATTTAGTTTTTATTTTTTTACGCGAAAACGGTACGTCGCACGAAAGTAAGTCTAGGAACCAAATTTGCCTTAAAATAAATGGGGATTTCAAAAATTGTTTTGGTCTTTGGAAAAATCAGTGACGTACCATTTTTTTCTTCAAAAATTTTCAGTTCAAACCCCGTACGAACGTCACTGGTAAAAATTTAAAAAAATCTTTTACGTCAAAAAATGCCACTAAATGAAGAAAAGATGTGTACAAAATTTCATGAAAATATCCAAGAATGATAAAAAATTGTGATGAAAAACTCACTTTTTCCTTAGAATATTAACACTCGGTGATGATGGCGTTGTTAAATTTTGTAATGGATTGTTAAAAGTTAACAACAGTTTAGAATGTTTAACAAAACGTTATTGTCAGTGTTATTCAATGAATTTAGTAGGCAACCCGTCAAAATCTGACATTTTGTTAAACATTCTAAGCCGTTGTTAACTTTTAACAATTGCTAAGTTAACAACGGTTTAGAATGTTTAACAAAATGTCAGATCTTGACAGGTTTCCTACCAAAATCATTATATAACACTGACAATGATGTTTTGTTAAACATTCTAAACCATTGTTAACTTTTAACAATTGCTAAGTCCATTGTTAAATTTAACAACGCGATCATCACTCCGCCGTGTAGCTCAAAACCTAAGAGGTTTAGGACATATGTTGATATAAACTTTTCTCCTTAAAATAACCCGAGGATTCACACCCTGTATTATCGGCACTTAATTAATTAACACCCTGTATGTGCAAGGTAATATCCAAAAACGCTGTAAGTGTTTGAGAAACTACCGCAATAGGAACATTTGTCATCCTTTTTGTGTTTATTTTCGGGAGTCTCAGTCTCGTGATTTGCAAAGATGATATAAGTACAATTAAGGTGGGATATGTCCTAAATTTGTGCAATGCAATTAAAATTGCATTATCTGATCGGGATGCCCATACTGCGCACGCTCGGAAGCAATAATTTATTGTTTTGCATGACATTGCATGAAATGTAAATTCTCCATTAAAATAATATAAAATTCTGAACGTGCACATACATGTTAGTCACGTAGTGAACTAAAAACTGCAAGTAATCCATTGGGTGCGTGCACATTATTTAACATGGAAATTTCTAAACGAGATCGAATGATAAAAAGTAGAAATTGCCCAGGTAAATCCAAAATAGGTTTAAAAAACCGCAGATATTCGTGAGGAGACTAGTACCGTCAATTGTTTTCGTAATGTGATGATAATACAAAAATAGCGGCATAAAAAAAAGAGATTAGGTGAGTCAGACAGGTTTGTGTGTCCACTTTAGTAGAAAATTGTCCTGAAAAGCTTATTGTTTTGGTGGATGACACAATTTCTTGTTTTGTTAGTGATCATGCTTGGTTTATGTCATCAATGGTATTCATTTATTATTGAAAATAAATGTTTGCCTGAATTTAGCATACGAGGCCATTTTATTAAACTTACTACTAAAGAAAAAAAAAGTATAATCTCTGGAAAAATTATCAAGTTTTAGTAAAAAATATCTGCAAAACATAAACTTATCCGTGATTTGTTTTGTGTTACTCAGATAGTTTTCTTGACAAGACTATTGCTCTTTACATCGGTGTAGCATGCTGCGCCGCTTAAAAAACTTCCTTTCAACATTCCTCCATCCAAACTTTGTACTTGGCTTTCTAGTTTCGTTTTTAATAAACGTATTTATGTCATTGGAGATGAATCCCCTTTTAGCTTTTACCAAATAAATACTGGAGTTCACTAGGGCTCAGTATTGGCACCAATTCTATTTCTTCTTCACATTAGCAATTTCTTTTTATCACGATAAATCCCATTTATGGTTTTGCTGATGTATTCGGTATTTTTTACTCTAATAGTTTTTCAAATTGAGAAACAATCGAAAATAATGCAGATATTTTTTTACGGGTTCTTTAACAGGATAAGGCCAAATTTAGTTTTTAATAAGGTAATCCTTGTAATAATTTTTTAAATTTAATCTGAAGAAAAACATTTGTATCGTTAATTTTCATAAATATTCACTATTTTTAAAAAAAATATATGTTCTTTTTTAATAGAACGTGCCAAATAGACTATCTATTAGTACTAATATGTATATTAAGTAATTGTTCATTTTAATTAAACTTGTGACATTAACAAAACAAAGTTTTATTTAAAATTTCACCTTTCTGACAAATGAAATTACATTTTATGGCAGACACCACATCTTGTTTGCTTTCTTTATAAACAACAAATGATCAACCTTGTCAAACACAATTGAATGCCTCAAAATTAGCAAAAAACGGCGGCCCCCTTTGTTGGGTTTTTAAGGTTTCAAAATACAAGGAAAGACTGTCTGAAACGAATGTCTTTTGAATGCCATTTCGGTGATTGCAAATTTTAAGCCTTGACAGGAAAATTATAAAAATAATTTTTTCCCTTATTGAGTTCTGTAAAAAAGGTCCCCACAACCCCTCCCAATTTTATTGTATTTTTTTAAAATTGTTGAGAAACCAAATCTTTTTTTTTTTTCTGGGAAAATTTTTTACAGGTAAATGGCAAAAGAAAGGATTTGAAGTAAGAAACAAACTATTATCATGCCATTCAAAATCCTGTTATCGTGGAATCAAAATTAAAATACCTTACTTTTTGTTTTTATAATCTGGAATGAGATAAAGGACAATCTTCCTATGCGTTTTCCAATTTTTTTTAATCCCAATCCAGTTTTGAAAATTAATTTGTAAAAAAAATCATATAAAGGAAAATAAGCCCAGGGAAATTGTTATGAAGAACTTGCAAAGTGAAAACATAGGCCAAGACCAGATCTTTATATTTGCGGGAATAAGGTTGGCCCTTTAACAAACCACTAATTAGCCTTTTTTGTGGTACCTGACCAAACTTAAACCCCATTGATGGGTTGCCTCGATTATTCTTGGCCCCATGGAAAAAGGAAGGTTGTAACCCATGGTTTTTAAAGGGCAAAATAAAAATTTTGTATTTAAGCGCAATAAGAGGAATTTCCCAAATTTTCTTTAGTATAAGGAAATTTCACAACGTGAATTTTGCATTATAAAAAATTATTTTAAGGCCACAAAAACGGGTTATTTTCTTTGGAATTTTATAAACCGTTGGAGCAGGAAAACCCTACAAAAAAGGGCCCTAAAAAAAGCGCATTTCTTTAAAATACCCATTGGGTTAAAAAATCTTTGCTATAACAAAAAACCCAATTTAGTAAAAATAAAAGAATAGTTTAAAGGGTATATATGGTTTTTAAACCCTTAGGAGAAAAATAAATTTTATATTTAGAAGAACTTCGCCTTCTTTGATTTTTAAGTCATTGAATATTCAAAAATCAAAAGGAAGCGTCCACCTTCCCCCTTGGTAATTCAGAAGTATGGGGCTATTTAAAAATTTTTCGCCGTGTGATTTAGGTGTTGTTCAAATCAACATTTCTTTCCCGAACTTCATTGATTTTATTATTTATATCTTTGGGAGGAATATAAATTTTTGGAATTTAAATAAAATTCCTAAAATTGTTTTTAATTTTCCAATCTAAAAAAATTGGAGTATGTTGCCACTTTTTTTAAAAAACAAGAAAAATTAGTTCACTTTTTCTTTCACAATTAATATAACCAACTTTTAACCCATTTTATTTTATTTTTGTAAGATTTAAAAGAAAAAAATTAAACGACCTAATCGGTACTTCCTCCAATTATCCATGAAAATCAGAAAAAAATATAAGCTTAAAACCAATTTTATTTTTCTAAAAATTAAAGCAATTTTTTTATCAAAAACAAATTATTTTCCAATGTATTGTATTACCTATGTCAATTTGAAAAAATGGAAAATTTATATTTTTTTAAAAACGGGGTTCTTTAATAAGGTATTAAGATTATTCTCCAATTTAGTTCCTAAAGGACACAATCGTGTTCGCTGTCGGAAAAAAAAATTACCATTATTCATCCCTCAATTATAAGTCATTTTTGCAAGACAAAAGTCATGCATTATTGTGAGCGTTAAATAGCTGACATAAAATCATTATATTTGTATACAATATATTTTATTAATTTTATTTTTACCTGTATAGCAGACAATGGCTACTAAATGATTTGGTGTTTAGCCAAATCGAATTATCACTAAGAGAATTAAGATTAATAATGAGGTGAAGAACCTCGATTTCTTATACACTCCTTAACACGTCTGGGCATTACACTAATGAGTTCTTTTAAGAAATCTCATTCCACCTTGCCTCTAGCTTATCTAATTGCTTTCACATTACAATCTAAGGGGCGTATTGTAACACCCAATGGGAGGGTAAGAAAAAATCCCAAAATTTCTTATTCTGCAATACACTGTATGCATCCGACTACTCTTGTTCTTAAAACCACAGATTTGCAATCGCCCAAGTCAAACTGAAGCGATCTCTAAGAGCCAAAGGTCTGATTCGTCAATCTGTTGATTCCTTACGACGTTCGGTACCCCTAGCTTTGTGCCCTTGGCCTTCTTGAAGTTATGCCTGATAACGTTCCCAATTTCTCTAATTTATCCACATGCCTATATTTGCCCTCTTTCAAAGCCAATAGGCTAACGAATATAACCAAGTTTTTGGACATAAGGTATATTATTTCTTAAAATAAAGCACTAGGAAACAAACTCTTTAAAAGCAAAACCACCAATAAAGACAAAAATTTCTTAATTATTAGTAGGATACCTCCAAAAACAGGGCAAAAATCGGCACGATAAGTCGTAGGTTAAGTTGAAAATTTAATCGCTCGGTACTGAACACAAAATAACCTTTTCAAAATATTGTTAAAATAGAATTATACCATTTTACTTAAAATATTTACTAAGAAATAATTGTAAAATTGGGGCATCTAGAAGCCGCTACAAGAAATTAATTGACATAAACCAACAAGTATCGAATTTAGGCGAATTACCGAAGATTCTACGGAATTAACCATGTAATATTTGGTTTTAAATGACGTGACAACTTTGACATAAATCATATAAATAAAGATGTCATAACATAACCAAAATCAACCGTACCCGCGTAAATAAAGAGGTAAATAACGATTTCTTTTGGTTTTAATTGGTTTACCGCCTAAATTCGATTAACGAGTTCTCTCTTTAACAAGCCCAAGGTTTCACGAAACCCGATAGCCACCCTCCCCCAACCTCCCCAAAATTACCCACAAAAGTCAGGGGAATGCATTAACTGATTATTATTGGTTAATTACCTTATATATTTAATTTTGTAGTCGAACCCAGAGTCTATTAATCTAAAGGGGTTATGACATTGTCAAGAATGGGGATAGAAAAAGTCCAAGACGTGAAGGTGTGAAAGGGGTCGCTTATGTTGGCGGCCCTGTCGGGTAACTCTAAAAGTCACTAGCATTCTCAGCTGTGGACAGAGTCGTGCCACAAGTCGAAGTTTTTATATGGGGTTATTTTTACAGTTAAAAATATTTGTGTACAGAGTTGATATTTTATTGGTTTTGACTGTTTTTACTATATTGTTTTTGGTAGTATTTAGTCGTGTAGTTTTATTTAGTCCTTAGTGTGCAATACACGAAAAAGTTCTGTTTCCCATAAGGATTCTGTTATTTGCTCGGAGCATGTTAAAACAGACGATTTTTATATGTCTTCTTGCAAAAGCGGTGATTATGAGATCCTGATCAAAAAGGAAAAAGGCGATTAATAAAAGAAGGTAAGGTCAGAAGGTGAAAAATATGATTTATCCTGAGGATTTATCCTAATGCTGCTATTACTAACAAATATTCTTTTATTGTAGCAGTTCCATTTTCCATTCAGTTTGCATTATTACACCTCGGATAACACAAACACGGTTTTTAAGTCCACCAGTGACTCTTCACAACTCAGAATGTAGTTACACAGTTATTAGTAAGTAAATTGAAATTTTTGTGTGGTTTTAATTATAGTTATTTGTTGCCAAGAAAGTAAATAGTCAATATTGACTTGCTTATACCTAGAACTGATCAACTTTAGGTATATGCATTAATGTACCTTCAGAATGTGTTTTTAATATTTTTTTTCCCATTATTTTGTACATTTATTAAGTTTACGGTTAATTACATTCTTAAATTGTATTTAATTTTTTTTGGATACTTATCTACCAATTACTTGGTATATTATGTTGAAAATGACATGTTTTAAAATATAATTTATATTTTAGATTTGCCTTTTACAACTTTAAAATTAACTGATTAAACCTACCTTGCACTGAAGAAGTTTTTGTTTAGATTGTGTAGTATGAAGTGGACTGCGAAGAACTTGTAAGTAAGTTAAACTTTCGAGTACCAAATAAGAACACAAGATCTAATTTTGTTTTATCTTGCAAGGGCTGCCAACAAACTATAAATGAAATTTTTGTGTTTGTATTAAGTAGGATTTTAATGCTTAAATGATGTGTATGTTTTAAAATATGAAATGTAGTATACCACAAAATATTATTAAATAATACCATTAAGTACTGTGTTCTTTTCTTCCATATCAAAATGTAAAAATTTCAGTTATATTTTATTTAATTGTTGCAATTGTAAACGTATTGTAGTGTTGTAGTTGTGAAACAAATAAAGTTTAGTGTTTTAGCAATAAACCTGTATTCACATTTTTTTACATAAAATAATTCATTTTATTGCCAAGGTGGAAAATTTTGCTATTATTCTGCAATATCAAGATGCTGTATGGTCCGTAAATAAATAAATAACTAGTTTTTAAAAGTAACTTAATAAGTTTTTAAAATAAAATAAATTAAGGATTAATAGACAAGTTTATATATTTATGAAGTAATACAAAAACACCGTCATAAATTCCTAAAAAAAGGTTAATTTTTCTATGGCTTTCAGTATCTGATTTGGAGTTGGATATTTTGTAATCTTACAAAGATCTTCAAGATAGCTTGTAAAAGCCCATTTCTGATCCTGCACTTACAGAAAAGCTTCCTTCCTGTCTTTCTTCTATAGGTATTTTCACGGCTTCTGCTTAGACGAGTTGGCCAGTATAATTCCTTTTCTGGCAGCTCCCAACAGAGCAACACGTAGTGCAACTTTTATGCATCTTTTAACAGTTCAGCTAGAGAGGCCCCGAACTTCCCGCTTTCTTCGTTCCTTCATCCCTAGAGTGTCAAGACTATGGAACCTGCTACCTGCAGAATCTTACCACACTTCAGTCACCCACGGGGCGTTCATACTAGGCCTCAGCCTTCGCGGACTGTTCCAAGATAAAAAAATAATTAAAATCCCCAAACTTGTTCATAAAATTTTATAAACGTCGTAATATAGGTGGGTATTATTAAAGAAAAAAAAGGTGTTAATAATTCAATATCGTGTGTCAAAAATAGAGTAGACTCATAATTATAACAAATTAGCCATCATCAGTATTTTCTACATTTTAATTTTTTTCTCATTTTTTAAAATATTTAATGTAGTAGATACCATTGAAAAGGTACGCCATCGTCGTGTTGTCGCTTTAATTTTTAATTTCAATACCTTATTGAATTACATTTATATTTTTGAAATATAAATTTTGTTCGTCGGTATAAAAGCAGTTTTTCGTTTCCACCTCAATTCTACGCCACTGTGCGGCATCAAATCCAACATGGCCGAAATGGACCCTTCTTGACGTCACAAAGAGTTTTTCAATATGGCGGATGTCATAACCCCTTTAGATTAATAAACTCTGGTCGAACCTATGCCACCCACATAGTCACTAGACTTAGATCTGACATTCTCCAAACATTCAGTAACTGCCCTCCCACCTATTTACCCTTTCCAACACGTTACGGGTTGTGAAACCGTTTGATCGTGGATTTCGTAACATAACTCAATGCTTTTTAACCCCAACAATGGAACCTTCAGCCCCTACCCACAACCCAACCCCATATCAGAGCCTACCATATGACTTTTCCCTGTTTAATTGTTGTAAAACAGTTTGTTAATGAATTCAATTCTACGGCTAGCTAAACGATCACTACCCAATAACTTTTGAGCCCATGATGTTAAAGGGGGAAGTCAATTATTGAGGTCAAAGAATATGGGATGGCCATGGGATCAAATTCACGATTAAACGGTTTCACAATCAGTGAGCAGGAAAAGTCACATACCAGGCTTTGATCAGTGGTGGGAAGAGTAAAGGAATGAGGGAAAGGAGCAGTTGAATGTTTGAGGGATGTCAGCCTTAAGTCGCCTACAGTATTAAATTAACTGTATTTCCCTGATCTTTGGGACTGATTTTAATCAATAGAAACAATGTTCAGGTTAACAAAGATGGCGTTAGATGTGGGTCTTGAAAAAAAAAATCTTATATTTACCTTTTTAGGGTCCCACCATAAAATAATTTTGAAAGGATTGACTATTTTACATAAATCAGTCAAATATTATTGACCTGCCAGTGTCAATAGATAAGCAAATAATAACCCTTGTATTACTAACGTCTGCTGATTTTTGGTCCTCTGTTGTATTTACTGTAAGGCAGGTTAGGTATCCATTATTAATTCATTACGACAAAGTTATTTTGCTGTCGGTGTAGTCAAATTATCAAAGACCTGTAAAACTACCTCTATGTTGATACTAATCCCCATCGTAAAAGTGTAAATATTTATTATTATTTACAGCTTTACTTTAAAATGCATGCAAATAAAGGGTCCATTTTAATTTCGGTAAACGCAAGGTATATAAAAGATCACGTCACCCAACGAGAATTAAAGAGGTATATATTCCTAAGGTTTCTTGTATTAAATGTAAAAAAAAATGTCTTGAAATAGCTGTCCGGTGTATTTATTTTCGAATAATTTTGAAAAATACTTGATTAAATCGCCCAAAAAAAAATGCGACTTAAATTTAACATATCTTTATTTATTCGTTAACAAATGCTTCTCATTATTTTTATACGTTCTAATAAAAAGGATTGCACATTCAGTGTTTGTAACAACAGAATAAGCTTAATTATATGTTACACTTTTAACAATGTGTTATCAAATTTAAAAAACACTAGACTTTGAAAGAATATTGACTTCTTTTGTTTTGGCACTAGAGGGACTTATTATTACCATTTTCTTTTTTCTAACTTAAATTGCGGGTTTCTTATATAAGTTAAAATAATTCAGTTGTTACTAAAAATCAATAGAAGATCATCATCAAAATTAGACGCTTTCAAAAACAAACCAATAAATAGGTAGGTGAGAAAATGTTAATTTTTTGTGTCGTATCTTTTTGGTTTTTATTTTAATAATTTTTTTAATGTTTCTGAAGACTCTACAAAAAAAAATACAAAAAATCGCTATTTATACATAGTCTTCGTGTAGCTTAATACATTAATTTCATCGATGCTCAAGAGCCTTTATGCCATCGCTGTAGACTGATTTGTCCAGTTCTACAAAATAGGCGTTTGTGCCAGCATTCGCGTCTAAATCCGAGGCAAATTTTTACAAAAAGATTTTTTTTAAATTTAGAAACAAATGGAAGTCCGATGGAGCCAAATCTGGTGAATAGTTGTCCCGGTAAGAAAATATTAATTTTCTGTTGTTTCTATTTGGTTTTTATTTAAATAATTTTTTATTGTTTCTGAAGATTCTACGAGATAAAATACAAAAAAAATCGCTATTTATACATAGTCTCGTGTAGCTTAATACATTAATTTCATCGATGCTCAAGAGCCTTTATGCCATCGCTGTAGACTGATTTGTCCAGTTCTACAAAATAGGCGTTTGTGCCAGCATTCGCGTCTAAATCCGAGGCAATTTTTTACAAAAAGATTTTTTTTTAAATTTAGAAACAAATGGAAGTCCGATGGAGCCAAATCTGGTGAATAGTTGTCCCGGTAAGAAAATATTAATTTTCTGTTGTTTCTATTTGGTTTTTATTTAAATAATTTTTTATTGTTTCTGAAGATTCTACGAGATAAAATACAAAAAAATCGCTATTTATACATAGTCCCGTGTAGCTTAATACATTAATTTCATCGATGCTCAAGAGCCTTTATGCCATCGCTGTAGCTGATTTGTCCAGTTCTACAAAATAGGCGTTTGTGCCAGCATTCGCGTCTAAATCCGAGGCAATTTTTTACAAAAAGATTTTTTAAATTAGAAACAAATGGAAGTCCGATGGAGCCAAATCTGGTGAATAGTTGTCCCGGTAAGAAAATATTAATTTTCTGTTGTTTCTATTTGGTTTTTATTTAAATAATTTTTTATTGTTTCTGAAGATTCTACGAGATAAAATACAAAAAAATCGCTATTTATACATAGTCCTGTGTAGCTTAATACATTAATTTCATCGATGCTCAAGAGCCTTTATGCCATCGCTGTAGACTGATTTGTCCACTTCTACAAAATTGGCGTTTGTGCCAGCATACACGTCTAAATCCGAGGCATCAGAACGGAACAGAATTTTCGTTTTTGCTTAACCGGGACGTTTCTTGTAAATATGTTATCTTATACTTAAAATTTATAGTGTTTTCTTTATTAAGGTACTCTATAAAAATATTGGCTTTGGCATCCCATAACCTTTCCTGCTGATGGAATTGCCTTTGCCTTCTTCGGAATTGGTTCGCCCTTCGCTGTCCACCGTCTTGATTGTTGTTTTGTCTCCAGTAACAAACACTCTTCTGAGATGGTCCTACAAATGGGTTTTTGCTCTGCAATCGCGGCACCCGACGAGCGGATAGTTTTCTCATCTCAAACTTCAGTTAAAATATAGTTAGTTTGCTTTTTCGATATGCACACAGCCTCAGCTATCTTATCCAAAACGATTTTAAGAACTTTTTGCACAATTTCTTCAAAATTTGCTGTTTTTGGCCTGCAAGAACAAGGGGCATCTTCAGTGCTCGTGCGACCACGTTTAAAAAGTACAATCCAAGTTTAACGGTGGCAAATGAGGGGGCTGACTCACCTTAAGTCGCATCTAACACTGCTTTAATTTCTTTGGTAGGTAAACCTTTAGTATGAAAATATTTTATAACTGCACGTATTACGATTTTTTCCATGCTTGACAAAAAGTAAAATTTTAAAACTTTAAACAACTATAAAATATGAACCACTTGACCCCCATCCCTAAACTTTAAAGATAAACTAGCAAAGCATGAGGCTTTTAAATATGCGGTCATATGATGACAACTCGCGCCCTCTATGGGTTGATTGATTGATTGATTGATTGATAATCTAAATACACAAGTTGAGGTTTTGTCCGCCTCGACACTGCAGCCTACAGGGCTTGTTGTATCTCTTGTGTATTTGTTTCAGTTAAAAAGGTTTGACACCTTAGACAGGTGTAGTAGCCCTTTTACTGTTCTTTTCTGGTCTCCAGCCTCCTGGTGGTTAGTGTCCACCATGAGGTTTTGATTTGTTCTCCAGTATGTAAGTGCAGGGCACTCATATATGATGTAAGAGGCTGTCTCTTCCTCTTCGTCACATAGTCTGCAAATGGGTTCTTCTCTATAGATGCCCATAGTGTGCAAATGTTTTCTTAAGGTGCAGTGTCTGGTTATTAATCCTGTCACTATTCTAATCTGATTCCTATTTAGTTTTAGTAGTTCACTTGTCAATGCTTTCGATGGTGATTCCAACATTGATTTAGTGTGATTTTGCCTTGGAATGTGGTTCCAGTATGACTGATGTTGTGTTTGAATCCACCGAGTCATGTAGCCACGAACCGAGGCTTTTGGTATTCCAAAACAGGTTCAGGACCCACAAACATTGCTGCGGAGCCTCGCCTGGCCAGGAGTCTGCATTTTCATTGCCCTGTATTCCCCTGTGTCCTGGCACCCAGGAAAGTGTAACTTTGTTGTGGTTAGCCAGGTTTAGGAGGCATTCAGACAGTTCCAAACCAACCTTGAGTTGACTTGTTGAGATGCCAAAGCTTTTATGGCCGCTTGACTATCAGAGAAGATAGTAATGTCCCTGCCCTTATATCTCCTCCTCAAGTTCTCTCGCAGACAAAGTTCAATGGCATATATTTCCGCCTGGAAAACAGTGGCATATTTCCCCAGGGAAGCATAAGCATTAAACCTAGGGGTCATACCATGTATTCCGGCGCCGGCTCCATTGTCAGTCTTGGATCCATCGGTATACCAAACCAAATTTCGAGACTGACCAGGAGATCGCTCACTACCGCCCCAGGTAAGCTGGGTTTTGTATGGGTTAGGTCGGAAACTTTTTATCCCATCCTCGATATACTAAATGAATCACAAATTAAACTATTTCTGTATGCATATTTCGATGTTTTCTGACGTAACCATTAAATTTCTTTATAATTAATTTATTACTAAAGTAATATTAATCAAAATAATACTAACAAACAGCATCGCTAAAATCTAGATGTACATCAAGATGGCTAGATTAGTCGAGTTCCCACCAAATCGATAAATAATAACAATATTTAACGAAATATATCGATATAATTTAATTATCCATAAACAACACATCTCGATTGCTAGCACAATATTTTGCTTTAAGCACTTATTGAAGAATATAGTACCTCTTTAACACCAACTTAAATCAACATAAAATTTAAATAAGTACCCCAAATATTGTACCTTAAATATATTACCTAAAATATCCCGTTAAGAAAATCTGCAATAACGTGTCTTTGACTATAGGCACGTATCTGAATCTTAGATTTATGGTAGAACGAAAGCTGTAAATAAACATAAATATTTACTACCTAACTATAGGGATTAAAATTACAATAGAAAACTTTGTGACTAAACCAATACTAAATACCTTTGTCGACATTAAATAATAATGGATACCTATCGTCCCTTAGGCCCGTTTTACACATTTGAGAATTTTAGTAAAACTTATGCCAAAAATTACCTCCAACTTCTAATGATGCTTTTTATATATTAGTTTATTACTTTGTGATTAATACTAATGATATATGGAAGTAAAAATTTTGTTACAACTTAATTGCACAGAAACGGTGATTCTGTACAGAATTCTTCATGGATAACATAACATGAGAGAAAAGACCACAAAAGACAAAAAAGTGGCTGTAAAGATGAGCACAGATCGTTTTGATATAACTTGTGCCAGTTTTAATATTAGTCTAAGTACCTGGCAGCCGGCTTTGTCAAATTGCGGCCCAAATCATCAGGCAGGTAAAAATAATAATCAAATCGCTCCCAGAAATTAGGGATAGCTGATTTGACCAAAACAGGATAGAATTATCGCTTCCTGTAATAAATACCATATTGACTATTATTAAAATTTTGGTAATAACTTCTACGCAAGGATAATTTAGACAAATTAAAAAGCCCTCAGTTCTGGTCGGTCATGGTTAGTTCTGGTTAGTTAAAGCGGCTTTTTATTTTTTCCAATTATATTTGAGACGTGATAAATACCAAATTGAAAATTATTTAAATATTGAGAATAACTTTTACGTGGGGATAATTTAGATTTAGACCAATTTAAAAGCCCTCAGTTCTGGTCGGTCATGGTTAGTTCTGGTTTGTTAAAGCGGCTTTTTATTTTCCCCAATTATTTTTCAGACGTGATAAATCACCAAAAGTAGGAACAGTAAACTTTTCCTTTTAGGACGCAATTCTGCCATGGCTTAACCAAATTAAAGTTATTCCAAGAATTTTTGGGCTGCAAGTTTGCCATACATAAACTGGGAAAACGTTTATATCTACCTATTTGGGCCGCCGCGCCGTTTGAATATGCCCGACCGACCGACGGTGGCAAATACAAAAATAGCTACTTTCTCTTTATTGTCGTGGACAGGTAGGGTATAAAAGGTAAACCCAAAATTATTAGTTTTATGATAATAACTTGTAAAGATAAATAAATTAGTTTCTATTTGAACATCGACATTTCACATCATCTAAATTTCTGTGTGAAATTAAAAAGGGTACCTGAAAACAATACAAAAGAAAAACAATGGCCACTGCTTTTAGCAAAATAAAACAGTATTTGTATACAAATTTTTTATTGCTAAATAATTTAATACATATTACATAGCAAACCTGTGGACAAGTAGTCAAGACTTCAACACGAGCGATAGACGGATCCTGGAAGTTGCCAGGCCAAAAACCGGATTCCGAATGTTTTCAAAAAACGTTTTGAAACTAAATAGCAAGATATCAATATAACCAAACTATCTCAGAAGCTAAAGACCGTTTTAATAATTAAATAAAAGATAAAGTTCTCTCTTGCTCCTTCTCGTCCTTTCCCAAAAGCATTGGTCAAAACTTTTGCACAAATTCTTTTCCACCCCTAATCTTTGAAGTTTAAAATTGTTTTTACCTCTAAAGCAAAGGCCAAACTATTTGCCAAACATTTGCAGCCAATTCTACCCTTGATCCTCCCGTTAATCTTCCTTTTATGAGAAACAGTTGCCTCTGTTTCTCATAAAATGTCCCATATCATTTTTTAAGTCAAACAGATCCAGCGTATCCTTTCTTCTCTCAATACCAAAAATTGTCTGGGCCAGGTGTTTTTCTCAAACGATAATGATCAGTTTTTAGAGCTTCAAACTGTTTTTATTTATATATATTTTGACGGTGTAATTTATTATGTTGCATGTTTAATTGACATTAAACCGATTTATCTTAAATTGGAGTAAAGAAACGCGACGGATTTTCTGTTTTTGCTCTGAATTAAATAAATTAACGAACCAAAAAATAACTAATATTTGAGGCCGGCAACTCTTGTGTCGTCACACGGCGTTTTGATATGACGACAAATTTTAAGGCTAATTTTTCAAAGCAGAAGCCGGGGGGATTAGGGTGGTCCCCTACATTCCTTTGGTGGATAAAGCGAGGAAGCTTTCCTGTAAAAAATGGGTCATTAATAAGAACCCCATCCTGCCATATCTGATCAAATTCCTGAAATTGTGAAGAATAACGATCTAAAATTTGCGAAGAAAGACGTTTTTTACAGACAGATAGAGAAGTGCAAGAATGATCTTATAAGGGTCTCATTATTTTTATTTTAGCTATGATATCCTAAAAATGGTTTGAAAAGTTTAAAAAGCAAGTACACATTTTAATTGTGGATATATAGTAATAAATTTTTCATTAAAAAAGAATGTGTATGTCCTTTAACAGTATGATTCAATACATTTCTCTTGCGGATACTGTAAATGATTATATCTTCGGATTTCCCGAGAAATTTAGAGGCGTGAATATTTACGCGTTTATTGCACACGGACTATGTCAATAAATTTGAAAACTTAGAGTTAACTGTCCTTTTTGTTTCCCTTACATATACATATACATTACATTATATATACATTCTACTACATAAAAACATTATGTGGACTACATATGGATGGTCAATCTTCTAGCTTTCACCAAACCAATGATGTGGTAGCCAAGTATTAACAACATACCTATTTATCCTTTACATTAAAAATATTCTTTCTTCCACAAACAATTTTATTTATCTTTATTATCAATGGTACCCTCTACCCTAATATCCATGATTTCAAGCCACTCTCAAAGTTCGATTTGAAAAACAAGCATAGCAAACAGAGATACCTTTTTTATGGGACCTTTGGTAATTCTAGATTAAGAAACTAAAATCTCAAGTTTAGTGTCTTAAAAATAAAATCATGTTTGCTATTACGAAATCAATAATGTAGTAACCAAGCCTTAATATTGACAGTAAGCCTATTTATTCTCTACATGAGAAATCTTTTTTCTTCCTAAAATAATTCCATTCATAGTCTTTTCTATCGATGTTACCCTATACCCTTATATCCATGCTTTTAAGCCACTCTCAAACCTCGATGTAAAAAACACGTTTAGTTAACTCTGGATTAAGAAACTAAAAAACTCAAGTTTAATGTCTTAAAAACATAATCATGTTTGCTATCACAAAAAATGTTTGGTTAGTACTACTGTACTTCCATGTACTTGTACATGTACTTCAGATGAAAGTGTTTTTGATTACTGTACTACAGTAGTAGGCAAGTAGTTAACCGAGAAGCATATTTTCTGAGGATGCCAACACCACTTGTGCTAGCGAAATGTCAAAAACACAAGATTTGTAACTTTAAGTTGTTATAACTTTGGGCTAAATAATATTTAGATTACGGGTAAGATTTTAAAGCCGGCAATTTTTCTTTTAGTTTAAGTATAATAGAGTTATTTTATTTAAAATGAAGCCGAGTAATAAGTAAAAAATCTTAAAAATACTGTAATTTGGCAACCATTTTGCACTAAATCTGCAATATCTCCGGTTTAAATTACTCTTTTTTAATGAACAGTGAACTGGATTGTTTTTAATAAGTTGAAAAATTGATTGACGGTTGGTTAACATTGATACCTATTATAGATTGTTTTCTATGATGTTTTATACAATTTAATTTTATATAACAAATTTGCGTCACATTAAAATTATGAGCAAGTTCAAAATTCGAAGTCAGCGTATCAACATATATAAAAATACACCATGAAACTCCGTGGACTGTGATCGGCCATGAAACAGCCCTGGTCCCTAGATTACAATGTATTTTTTGAAGTTGTATTTTTACGGCTTGGTCAGTATTTTATTTTATGCCACATTTTATGTAAAAGTATCTCCAACCATTTGTAATTTAATCTTGTATTTTTTTTTTACTTCCGTTAGGACTTTCGTTTAGTTTTTTTGAGAGCCACAAAGTGTTCTTGGAAAACGACCGCTGGCGGCACGGAAAACCAAAAAGTCTAATTTCTTCCTTCTTAAAGTGCCACAAAAGTGTTTTCGACGTTGGAGGATTGATTTCTAGAGTGATTTTTTTTTTATTAACGCGTGAAACGCGGCCTGCGACAGCCAAAGTACATACTTAGTCTCATCAAAAAAAAAAAAACAGGACTCTGACAGAAGCCGGTTATACCTTCTTCGTCGCTTTTTCACCTCTGAGTATTTGGTTGTGCCCGTGAAAGAATTTTTTCTTAATTACCCATGAAATGTACGAAATAAGTACCTGAAGGAAACTCGAGCCAATTAATTATAGCAAGCAAGCAAGCAACTTGTATTTTTACCATTACCTGCCGTTTATATAGCTTCTATAACAATAAATCTTGCTTATTGCACATTTTATTAATTACACAGGTTCACAAAAAAAGGTGTATGCTGGGTGTTGGGCTAAAATTTCCTGGCGTATTTTTTCCGCCAAAACACGAGTCTGAAGAAAAAAGTTGGGGTCAAACAGCAAAAAATCGAGAAAACCCCAAAAAACCGAGACGGTACATTTACCGGCAGAAACCTGCTACGACGGAATGTTTGGACTATGACTATATAAACTATAAGAGATACAATCAATTTCATAAAACGAAAAAAGAGCATTTTAAATTTCTAATAAAAAGTTATTTAAACATTTTTGATAAGATAAATAATAAAGAAGATACAAACGAAAATGTAATTTTAACAAAAAATTTCACTCCACAATTGAAAAAAAAATGTTTTTTGTATTAATATGATTTTTGTTTTTTTTTTATAATAAATCATTTGTTTTATTTGTTTGAATACGAGATTACTTAATTAAAATTAAAAAAAATAATTTTTACAGTTTTTTCCAGAGGTCTTCCTTGAAAAAATCCAGAAAATTCGGTTTTTTGATTATAGCTCGAAAAATATTGCATTTAGATAAGAAGTTTATATAACTTAAATTAAAAGTCTTGTAAAAATACATAGTTTATGTTTCATAAAGTTTCGTGTATGTTTTATAGTTTTTAAGATATTAACGATTTAAATTTAAAAAAATCGTTAATACCTAGACAATCAATGCAAATTTATTTTCTTTATTTAAAATTACCAAATTTAACAACATACTAATGCACTCTTACGTAAATAAATATAAAGAGCTGAAGAATAATTATAAAAAAATCCCTTTCATATACACATACTTAACGAACGTTAACAAGTTAAGCTGGTATACCACTGTCCGAGGGCGTCTAAACATTGCATTTCGCCCACTAAAACTTCCTGTATGTCACCATACGAACCCATATGGGTTGTCATGTCTGCTGTAATATTTTGTCTCAGCAGGAGTTAGCAGGTGGCTGGCTAAGTCATGTGTGTTCAGGTTATTGTTTTGTTATAGTAACCTAGATTTATGAGATTTTATATTATACAGTACGGCGCAATTGCCTTGAAAATGTACAATATATTTTGTAAACTGTATTTGTGAAAAAATATTTTTTTTATTTCGTTCGGACATTTTCAATACCGCAACCAATTTCTATACCACACTAATATTGACGCCAAATAATGTTTGAATGCACTCTGTATAGCAAGTTGCCAACACTCTATTTTTTTATTTCTTAAAACCTTAGATAATAACAGTAAAAAGGATATTTACATAAAAAAATATTGGGAAAGAAAATACAAAATATTATATATTTAGTATGAATAATATAAGTACTTTTTGCACTATTTTAGATAAATTCCCAAAGAAGTGGCAATAGGCCCCTTGCATATATTTTCTTATTGTCTTCAAATAACACTTTATACCAAAATATCACTTTTGCCAAATATTTTTTTAAACAAAATTTTATAACAGAGCTAAAAGCATTTAAAATTAAAATATAAAACGTTGGCGACAAAATGATATTGACGTCACGAGCCGCAAAGCACAATGCCTGATCGACACAGGCCTCTGTATCTGAAAGTGCAAAGGGTGATAAACATCAACGCATCTAGGCCTCAGTAGGCCCGTTGTGCTACCTCCTAAAGGGGACTCCTTACTCAGTACGCTGCCCATCCTACCGATTAAAGGTAGGTGAGAACGTCGCCGAGGGGAATCTCCTTAATGTCGGCCAAAGAAAGCCAATACTCACCCAGCATGGATCCTCTCTTGGACGAGAAAGCAGGGCAGTCACAAAGGATGTGCTCCACCGTCTCGTCTTTCTGTTCACAACCTCTACACAGAGGTGTGTCATTTATACCCATTCTAAAGAGGTGTTTCCGTAGTTGACAATGTCCAGTAAGAACGCCCGTGTTTAGACGAAGGCTTGCCCTAGGCATTGCCAAGTAATGTTTAGCTGTACCTCTGTCAGGATAGTTCAATAACTTCCTGGAAAAGTTACAGTTTACTGTTTCATCCCATCGTGTTGTAAACTGTTGATGAGAGTGTTTTTTAATTAGGTCCTCATCGTAGACCCTGTCAGACCTACGAAAGGTTCGGGCCCCGGTTTATTGTTCTCATTGGGGGAATAACTGTCAGCTTCTGCTTGAGCTTTCTGTCCCCAGACAACAGCACCGTAGGTTAGCATAGGTCTTATGATGGCCGTATAGATCCACAAGGTGATTCTAGGTGACAGTCCCCAGGATCTGCCTATGGTCCGGCGACACTGCTCATAAGAAATGTATGCTTTTCGACACAGGCCACTACGACTAAGTTCTGATATTAGTTCTTAGATAAGAGCAAAGTGAATAGAATAGAAAAGCAAGCAATCCCGATATTGAAACACTTTGGATTTTCAGCTAGTGGATCAGTGTCATTTCCATTGGATTATTTAAAAAGTAGAATACTCATTTTCGCTTGACATAAAAAGACCTGAACACACAATGTATTGCATTGGTTTAAAAGGTCAGTAACAATGCTTACTACAACAAAAATTATTAATTGAACTTTTTTAAAAGGTCGGTAATCATGATTGCCTACCAATTATTATTCTTATACGAGTAGGAACAGATTTTGCAGCTTCAAGCTGTTTTTTGTGAGGTTTATTGTTTTTTTTGTGTTAATTCAGAAGGATTTTGAGGGTGTAATAACCCTTAACATATTTAATGTTGCATATTTAATTAATATTAAACCGATTTATCTTAAATCGGAATAAAGAAAAGCAATGGATTTTATGTTTTTGCTCTCAATTAAACAAATTAACAAAGCAAAAACAAATCTCGGCAGGACTCGGGTCGTCAGAAGCCGTTTTGGTCTGACGTCAAATTTAAAGGCTCAGACGAGAAATTTAATTTAAAATTACGCTAAACCTAACTTTTTTCTAAAAAAAGATATAAAGCAGATGTTTCTTTAATAGGCAAAGGAACAGATTTGACGTGTTTTTGAGATAAAACAAATTTTATAGATGGGAGCCATTTTTAACTCAAATGTTTACTCCAAAAAAACCTTTTGGAGTACAATCAATTTATACTTTGAAAATTCCTTTGTTTAAAGAAGGATCTATGACACTCATCACTTCGATACCTCATCGCACACAATTTCATCACTTCGTCAACTCATGACACAATTTTATAATATCAGTTATAAGAACCAGAACCAACCAAAAGCAACCAGGATTGGTAATCAGTCCTCTCATGTCTGCAATGGCTTCGCTAGCCTAACAACAATATTCATTTTTGTACGAACAGTTAGCATTTCGATGTTTGATGCTTCCTGCGTCGCCAGAGAGTAGTATTTTTAAATATCTCTCGTTGTTTAATGGGACAGAACAATCAATGTGCAGACCACTCATAAACTTTACTTAAGAGAAAAAAGTTTATTCTAACATCTTTTTAAATGACAAGAAATGACATAAATTGCAGTAAATTTTTGTTATACAGGAACTTTTCAAATTAATGTGATAAAACTATATGTGATAAATTAGCAAAGGGATGAATTGGAGTGTGATAAATTGTTGCAGTGATGGAATGTTGCTGTATTAATGTGTTTATGATGTCGTAATGGAGTAATGAAGTATCGGAATGCCCTTAAAGTACTGTATATTATGTGCCCCAATTAAAAAAAAATAAAAGTTATTTCGTGTAATTTAAAATTGAATGTACAAACAAGGAAAACATGATAATTAACATTTTGAGAACAGTATGATGTAGCAATTTCGCTGCACTTTTTTTTGCCATTTTTTGAAATAATATTACTAATTATGTAACTAGCGAATATCTTTTATTTGCCGATGACATGAAACTATTATGCGGGATATAGACGACTACACCATGAAATTAACTTTCAGTATGGTTCATCACCTCCAAAGAGTGACCCTGTAAGAGATCTGGGTGTGGTGATTAATAAAAAGCTGACTTTTATTAATCATATCAAAGAGGCTACCCAGGCTGCCCAAAAAATTTTAGGATGTATTGTAAGTTTTACTTCTTATTTTCAAAATTCTTTCAGTATAATAACCTTTTTTAATTCTCTTGTCAAATCTAAATTAATGTATGCTGCTCCAGTGTGGTTTCCTGGTTATAATGTTCATGCAAACAGGCTCGAGAATGTCCGACGTAAGTCTATCCAGTAGGAGGATTTATTCATAATTTGCTTTAAAAAAGATTAATTGTTTGTCTTTAAAAGACTGTACAATTTGAGCGAGTCAGTTGTTTTTTTATAAATTGGGCAATAGCCAAATTGATTCACCTGAGCTTATGAGCCAACTTAACTTCCATGTACCTTTTAGGCAACACTCCTAGACAGCTTAAATTTTATCTTCCCTCTACCTTGACTAATTTGTCTCGGAAAAAACCCTATCTATCGAGCCTATTCATGGCAAAATTTAATTAGTGGTAAAATTGGGATTGATCTGTGCAATTTGTCATTAATTAGATTTTGTATGAAAACCTTACAGTCCACTCTGTATATTTATTAGATTAATATCATATCCTTGCTTAAATGAGGCAAACTTTTATTTTCAATACATCTGGTTAAAACGAAAGACCCTAGTGGTAACTATTCTCTAGTAATTTATTGCTACCACGTGATCAGTAGCACGAGAGACTCAATGGCGTAAATTTGTAAAAATTTGTACGTGCTGATGCGAATGTCAAATGCAGTATTTGACGACAGCGAATTGTGTTGCCGACAGGAACTTTTAAAGTTGATGGGCTTACGTTTGTCGCATGTTTAAGTTTGGAAAAAATATCCTCGACGTTGGATATTTAGAGATAGTAATTAAATTTATAAGTGCACAAATGCATTTAAAGACAGAACACAATTAAAATATATTCGTAAAACTTTCCAACATTCAGTTTTTTACTACTATGAATACATATCGTGGCGTGAAATTTAGTTTAAATTTTCCTACAATAACCATAATAAAAACAATCAATTCTTTTTTTAAAACATTTAGTATAAAATGTGTATTGCAATATCCTTTATTGTTTTGTCAAAAAACAGTTAGATGTTCGTTGAAAGAAGTGATTAAGCACCAATATGTATATAAAAGCAAAAAACTTCAGTTATTGGATAATTTTCTTGACCATTATATTTTTAATTAACGAACTATAACTCTAAATATGACATACTTTTCAATTCTGAACAATAAATCTAAATAAAATTTTGCTCTAACTTCCAAATTAAAGGTACTTCATAAATGGCGATTTTATCTAACGCTGTATTACGCAACCTCAGTTGGCGGCTGCCGTAATAAAAGGTCGTGTTGTTCAGGTGGCTTATTTGTTTAAATTAATTGCTTTTTCTACAGGGCGATACCCAGACTAGCTAGCCAGAGCTCTTGTGGTGGGTTAAAGCGCCACCTGTTTTAGGCCCTAAGGTTAGGAAAAGCGATTGTTCGCAATGAAAACAGTTAATCACCAGAAAACTGAAATAAAAAACCGAAACTTTAAAAACAATAACAACATACGAGTCTTTATTTACAATAATTATATAAAAAAAGAAATTATTAAAAACATATGCAAAGGCCTCAAGCCAGTGATCTGAGACTATTGCCAATGGAGCTGGGGCCCTTATGCCCAGCTTTACTTGGCTACTGACAGCTGATCTGTCAGTCAGAAAGTTTAACCCGATTTTCCTATTTCTAACACTTAAAATTTAATATTATACAGATTTCATGGATACTACACAGAAAAATTAAAACATAAATTAATAGTTAAATCAAGTTTAGGAAAGTAACGATATTTGTTGTTGGTTTGTGGTGTACCTCGCGTATACGTATACCCCCGGCGAACAAAGGTTATTCATTTATTTAACGTGATTATTTAAAAAAGGAATCCAAGAAAAGACCAAGAGGTACAACACTCTTTTGGCTTAATTAATAATAAAATCTAAGCGATTAAATAAAGTATAGTTAAAAAGGGTTCATCAAAATCATTGTTTCGATTTGCTTTTAGCCTTGCAAGGTGTATAATTTAAAATCAACAAGATTAAAAGACTCAATATGACTTACCGTACTAACATAAAAGAAAAATCACATATGTACAGGATCATCCAACAAGAGTCCCACAAAACAAACACAATCAGGCGCCAAAAAGGGACTATACTCGTAATCAGGTAGGTGCTAACTGATTAACGATTTATTTTTCACCCTAATTTGTATCAATGTATGTTCATGCTAAGTAGCCAAAGCTTTAAAATATCTTACCAGGGTCTGTCTCTGTTTTAGGTCAGGATGTAAGAAGATCCTTTTAAGATAATTGCCCAATGTATTTATAAGAATTTGAAAATTAAAGAATGTTAAAATAAAGTAAAATTAACCAAACGAAATACATCTTTGTTTTACCCAGGCAAACCAGTTACATCACCAGACAGGTAAGCCTCTGATATTCTACCTAGCCGAAGCCGTCTCTACTAGGATGGGGAAAAACTACACCGTAACAGTTGTATAATAACGATTTGACTAAAATTTGGTGAACTGTCGCTTTACGTCATGAGGATCATAATCCCAAAATATTGTTTTTAAATTTAAAAATTTTTCGTCCATTGTCCTATTCGGCCACCTTCACAGCGTGGGTAAACGAAAACGAGCGGAGGTCCTTTTTGGGTACTTTTTATCTGATTTGAGAAAAACGTTTGGACCCGTATACCTTTTTTTCGAGGAGGAAACTTTTTAGTCGTATGTATCAATCCCTATTTGCAACCCCTTGACCGGGGCGAGTTCAACCACTAAAATCTTAAATAAAAAGGGGGGTCGAGTTGTATCTTGTTTGAAAGCTCTTTCGATTCTCTTTAAATACATACCTACATTAAGCCGTTTTGATTTAGTGGATTTGGAAATAAACAGTGTCCAAAGATAAGCAAAATAATCTGATTTTTTGGTGCTTAAAAAGATTTTTAAACAACAACGATCGGACCCATGTACTTTTATTTATAAGAAAAAACATTTTTACTTTAAGGCGTGATCCCTAACTGCAACGCCTTGTCCAGGGTGCGTTATACCTCTAAAATGTAAGAAGGAAAGAAGGGCCAAGTAGCACCTCGTTTTGAAGGTCCTTTTTTCCCTTCATGGACATACCTACATTAGCTTATTTTGTGCAGCAGTTTTCGATTTTGCTTATGCAAAAATAAAATGGAATTATTCTTTTTTTTTAAATTGTCATTTCTAACAAAAGGGTTTTAATAAACTTGCCTTAAAATTTGATAAAATATTTTCTACATATTGATTTACTATGGCCCATATTAGAAGTAAAAAATCTTTAAACCAAATTATTAAAAATGAAGAAAAAAGGTATTTCTTATCTTATTGTCAGATAATGGATCTTTCCGGCAATGTAGTACAAATATTCTTTTTTTTCTATTACAAATTAAAATTACTTTCACCGGGCACTTTATTTTATAATTATTTTGCTTAAAGTTAAGTGTTACTAAAATAAAAATGGTTTATACGACATAAAAGAGAATAGAAATTATTGAGTTTTTTTTGGAAGTAACCAGAATCCTACACGCACAACCAATATGTCTGTGAATGAACGAGATGAAGGTAGAAATGTTCCCCACAAATATGTTTTTAAATTAGTGACGAAATTTCGAGAGACAGGATCTGTAGGTAATAAAAAAAGAAACCTCTAGAAGCCGGTAAGAAACGAAGCTACAGAGGTAGCTGTTTTAGGACATCTAATAGTAGATCCCACTCTTAGTACTCGAAAGCTAGCAAGTATTTCTGGAATTAATCGATGGAGTGTTCGGGGCATTTTAAAAATCCATCTTTTTCACCCCTATAAAATTAAACTGGTTCAAGAAATAAATAAAGATAATTTAAATCTAATAATAATTATCTGTTTCTTTGATGAATGCACTTTTTTCTAAATGGCACTGTAAACCGACATAATTGTGGTTATTGGTCTGATAAGAATCCTTAGATATAACACCAGATACATACTCAGCATCCACATAAATTGAATGTTTGGGCTGGTATTCTTGGAGACCATATAATAGGACCCTTTTATACCCGGAAATCTCGATGGATGAACGTATCTACAATTATTAGAGAATGCTGTTGATCCAGCTATAACCAATATTATTGAAAATAATTGACAATACTTTGAACACCAGATAATTTTTCAGCAAGACGGAGCACCTCCTTATTATACAAGAGCTGTTCGGGATTATTTACACACTCAATTCCCCCGTCGCTGGATTGGACGAAGGAGTGCCTTCGAATGGCCTCCTCGATTGCCGGACCTTTTGCACACTAGATTTTTTTTTGTGGGGTCACATAAAGAGTAAAGTGTAAGCCGCTTAACCAGAGTATTTGAAAGACTTGAGCAAACGCATCATTTTCGAATGTAATCAAATTACTTCTGAAATGCTTCAATATGTGCGAGAAAGATTCGAGCAAAATCTTTTTTACTGCATGGAAGCTAATGATGGCCATTTTCAATATCTCCTAAATTAAGAGGCTTGTTTTAGTGTAGAGGAGTAGATTAGTTACTTTAATTCACTTTTGTAAATAAAAGTTCATTATTAACTCCAGAATTTAAATTCAGTAGAACTACCCTGCATATCGAAAACTGCTGTACCAAATGAACTTAAGTA
>JAHBCN010011910.1:0-27955 GCA_019359885.1 Listronotus oregonensis
TTTTCATTTTTAACCCTCCACCCCCACCCTTGCACACTTTTTTCGAGTCTAAAACTATATAGTCATATTCAGGTAATTACCCTTTACAACTGCTATCACCTTTTAACCGGTTACAAATTAAACTCATGAAAGTTACCTAACAGACTGGGCTAACTGGGGTTTTAGAAGATTTAAAAGTTAATTTTTATTTTTTATTGATTATAAAAAGAATTTCGTTTTGGTTTTTTTAAATTTGGGATACATAAATTTATGTTTTTCTTAAAAAAAAATGCTATAATAATAACAATAATAATAATGTAAAAAGTATTTTGCCTAAAAAAAACCGAAGTTAAATATTTTTGCCAATTTGACGATATTTACGTAGTTTATTTAATAGTATTATATTTTAAATTAAAAAAACCTACAGCTTTTTTAACTTTAAAACTAAATACAAAATTTGCTAATAATACAATAAGGCTTGACTTTATATGTAACAAAAAACATGATTTACTTAAAGACCTGTTTATAAATTTATTTTCTCCCTTGATTAAATTGCATTCCTTAGTATCGAATGTCGCTGTAAATAACAGATTAGGAGTCCAATTTTCTAAGCATAACACAAAAATAAATAACAAAAAATATCAAACATCCTTGGGGCACGATAGATATCTAATTCACTCCATTTTCCTCTGGAGGTAATAAATAACCCCAGCCCCCTGCTAAAAGAGATCGATCAATGTGTTTCTGAACTAAGGTTCAGACCAAGTGGAAAGCTACATAATATTAATTACATTAACTTACGAAAAGCACTACGTATCAATCTTATTAAATCGGGTAGCTTTCATTCATACAGATGAGCTTATTTATTGCCTAATCTTTTATTTTTATTAAGATTACAGACTCTGCTCTTAAGAAAATTACACCTGTGACACTTGAACCATATATCACTTATATGGGATATATTTTAATATTTGCAAACAAAATTCGCCATTTTACGTATGTTAAAATATATTGTATGGTATTTACCATCCTAAAATCCATTAAGTAATTAGAAGATTGTAGTTTATACAGTGTGTATGACACTAAGGAAAAAAAATTAAATAAAAAAGTAAAAAATCAAACAAGACGACTTGCCCTTGAATGTGTCCTTGACTTTTATGTTAAAGTCAACGTGTCTTTCTTTTGTTTGTTTTTAAAATTATACTTCATGAAATTCAGTTTTCCAGTTAAAGGCACTTTTTACCAGATATTTCAGTATCACACCATCTACAAAATTATAGAACACACAAGTTATTGGTGTGTTCTATAATCACAAGAAATAAAGATGTTAAATGTGCGCCATTTATGTGCAGTAGGCAATATATAAAGACTTCGTAATATTAAAGCTATCAACATCACTAATCATACCTGACCAGGGTTTTGGTTTTTCGTTTTATTTAGGAGCCTTTATGTCCAGCTTTATTTAGTGCCGAATTCAAATTACAATTAGTTGAAATCGGTATTAAACCTTTATTGGACTGGATTAGTATAATGTTAAGAAAGAAAACATTTCTTACTTCCTTGGTGAGTACAAAACGTAAGAAGAAGAATAAATGTGGTCCAAAACTACGAAATATACAGGGTGATTCAAAAATTTATCACGAAACGTAAGATGGTGATTCCGTTAATATTTAAAACGTAGACTAACGGCCGAGTGATGATCGCGTTGTTAAATTTAGCAATGGACTTAGCGATTGTTAAAAGTTAACAACGGTTTAGAATGTTTAACAAAATGTCATTGTCAGTGTTATTCAATGATTTTAGTAGGCAAACTGTCAAAATCTGACATTTTCTTAAACATTCTAAACCGTTGTTAACTTTTAACAATTG
This sequence comes from Listronotus oregonensis, assembly GCA_019359885.1. NCBI lineage: Eukaryota > Metazoa > Arthropoda > Insecta > Coleoptera > Curculionidae > Listronotus > Listronotus oregonensis. The sequence continues at coordinate 1,849 of JAHBCN010011910.1, forward strand.
CTAAGTCCATTGCTAAATTTAACAACTCGATCATCACTCGGCCGTAAGTCGATTGCGCTTTATCATTTTAGTAACAATTCACCATGATTGTGTGATGTTTTTTTAAAGACTGATGTAAGGCCTTTAAAAAAGTGCTCTTCATTTAACTCGCTAAATTAAAATATTTAGACGTAAATAGCCTTTAACAATTAAGTGGCAAATTTATAATAAACTTAATAATTCAAATATCGAATATTGTGATATACATTAAATGGCAAAAAAATTAATGAAACATTACTAAACAAACTAAAAATTGTTCTCAAAATGTCTCCCATTTTCTTCAATATATTTTCTAATACTCTTCAAAAAATGTAGCCTAACTCAATGAAAAATTTCCGGTGTTTCTTTAATAATTTGGCACTTTTCGATTATCCTTAAACAAAGATCCTTGACGTTAATGACTGGAGTATCGTACACCAATTGCCTAAAATGACCCCAGAAGAAAAAATCGATAGGATAAAGGTCTGGTGACCTCGCTGCCCATGCCAATGGTCCATTTCGTCCTATTCATCGCTCAGGATACGCTGCATTCGAATACTGCCGTACACGTATACTAAAGTGGAAGAATATAGTATAGCTGTCAAAACTAAAAAAATGTGACAAAAAACAATTTTCAATGTAGGTAAAGTGCCCTCCAGCGCACACAATCAATGTAAATTGTTACTAAAATGATAAAGCGCAATCGACTCAGTCTACGTTTTAAATATTAGTGAAATCGGTTTTTCCGTAAGCAGATAATTTTAAAAACAAAAAATAAAAAATTGAACTTTGCCGGCTTATAACTCGAATTCTAAACCGTTGTTAACTTTTAACAATTGCTAAGTCCATTGCTAAATTTAATAACCCGATCATCACCTGGCCGTTAGTCTGTTTACAATTAACTTCAAACAGCGTTGCCAACTGTTTTTTTTTTGCTAAATAACCAGATTTATAAGCTTGTTAAATAAACTTTTTAATTAATTAAAATTAAAAACATAACGCTTATAACAGTGATCGATAAAATTGTGCTTTAATTTGAAATTATTTTAAACAGAATAACTAAATGCTGGCTCAGCTTGGTAAAGTCTTTATTAACTAAAAAAAAAGCAAATAAAATTTAATAAACTAGATATAATATATAATATTTTACACAACTTCAAAATAAATTATTATTTTTCTTTATAATCTATTTTATAAACAAAGGAATTGTTTATAATAAATCCAGAAAAAATAATTTTATGCAATTATTTTAAAAAAATATCTATTCAGATACGTAAATATTAAAATCAGTGGTCGTATCACTGTCATCATGACTGTTTTTTGTGCCTATTTTATTCACATCAAGAGGCACATCATAATCGTTACAATACTTTACTAATCTTTTGAGCCCATATCGTACCAACAGTATTGCATTTGACTGGCACACATGATCAGTTTTATAATTTTAAATATAACAATCACATGGTTTTTTGTCAATAGTATCATTTTTTACCTTGCGGAGGAATAACCGAACTTACTTATTATATATTAATAGAAAAAAGGAAAAAAGCAAAATTAGTTATACATAATAAGCCTACCTATAATTCCTTACTGTATAAGCCAAATAACACCAGAATAACAATATACAGAAAAAAAAAACAATAAACTAGTCCGCGTGACTCTACCAGTTCTGTTAACAATAAGGCAAGCTACAAGCAAATGGAAATCTAATTGTAAAATGGAGATGTAAAATGTGGAACGTAATTAATAAAAATACATATTAATTTCATTATATCAGTAGTCTGCTTATTCGTCCAAATGAACTTGCGTTTTCCGCTAAAATATCCGCTAGCCGCAATTACCTATTTTTTTCCGCCAAGAAATATTTAATTCCGCTAAATCTAGAGCAAATTCCGCTAAGTTAGCAACACTGACTTTAAAAAATGCATTTCAATTAAAACACAGATAAACGTAAAAATCAAACGGTGGAATCTAGGACATTAAGCCCGTCCAAAGAAGCTTTAGAAAATAAAAGACGAGATATTTTTTTATTTCATGGCTACTTGATTTAAAATTAAGAAATTCAACATCGCCAAGGCACTCTCGACTGGGATTTTAAAAACTAAATATTTTAACGCAGAAGTTCAAAAATGACATTTGAGGCGTCATTGTAGTCAGAACGATATATACTATCAGAATAAGGAAAAATATACCGATGATTTAAAAGTACTAGTTCATCATTATTTTGTATTATTTCCGGTCAAACCGGAAGTGATACAAAACAATTGCATGGGTCAAACAATACATATTTATATCAAATACTGACTTACCAATATTTAATTTTTTACTTAAAAAAATGATATCAAAAATGAATGGAATTGATAAAATTAACTAATTAAATTTTAATTAAAATTGTTTAAAACCCTATTTTGATAGGCAACCTTGCGGATCCATATTAGTCCATTTATAATTAACTTAACAAAAAAAAATCAATAAAAAAACAGATGAACGTACAAATTAAGCGGTGGAATCTCGGACATTAAACCCATCCAAAGAAGCCTTAGAAAATTAAGGACGAAAAAAATATTTTATGCCTACTTGTTTTAAAACTAGAAAATTCAACGTCGCCAAGGCACTTTTGACTGGAATTTTAAAAACTAAATATTTAGACGCAAAAGTGTCAGAAATGACATTTAAGGCGTCATTGTATTCAGAACGATATATACTATCAGAAGACAGAAAAGATACCGGTGATCCCATTTAAAATTTAAGAGTGCTAGTTAATCATTAGTTTGTATCATTTCCGGTCACACTGGAACCGATACAAAACAATTGCATAGGTCAAACAATCAGCGTTGCCAGAGCTTGGTACAATTGTATCAATGTGGTACATTTTAATACTTTTTGTACAAAAATACAATTTCAACCTTTTTGGTTCATTTTCTGATCAATTTCATTTTCATATATTTCAGATGATAAAATACCTAATAAAACTTACCCATAATATTTTTTGTACTAACAGGAATTATAATATACTTAAATAAATAAAAAACAGTAAATCATTTTTATTCCTGCTTCCGATGGAAAACAGAAAAGTCTCTTATTGATAAGGCGTTCGTCAATAAGAAACTATGAGGGAATTTGGTTTTTTTAAGTAGGTACAGTACAACTTCTCTAGTTCGGACACTCGCTGATTCGGAAACTCCAGTAATCCGGCGTTCCTAGGTGTCCGGATTTTTTACCTCTGTAGTCCGGAAAAATGAATGTTTTCAATACGAATCGATATTAAACGCGGATTTTTTCTTTTTAAACTTGTCAAAACCAATATTGTTCGCAACCTAACGGGTTTGGCGCCTTTGGCGGTCAGTTATCGTTTAGTTACCGTGCGTCGTGTGTTAATCTTTTATAAAAAAAATGGCGCCAAATAAACGCCGCATAACACAGTTACCCTTGCGGAGAAATGTAAAATATTAGATTTTCTTGATAAGGTGGGAAGCATGCGCAGGGTGGCTGAGAAATTTTATGTTCCAAAATCAACTGTAAGTGATATAAAGAAAAACAAAACTAAAATAAGAAAATTTGTGTCGGAGTCATTCAGTGGAGCAGGTATGTATGATTTAACTTTTATTGTAGGTAATGTTATTATGAAACATATTTTTATGTTTTCAGGTGAAAGGCAGGTTATCCTAAAGGGAGAACATCCCGAAGTTTAGTGATGAGCAAAGCAAGACCAAGACCAAGACCAGGCTAGTCTTGGTCTTGGTCTTGGTCTTGCAAGCCTAGTCTTGGTCTTGGTCTTGCAAGCCAAAAGTGGGTCTTGGTCTTGGTCTTGCACCACCCGGTCTTGTCTTGGTCTTGGTCTTGCTGCAAGAGTCTTGCTGGTCTTGCTTCTGTTAGGTAGAAATAATTTAAACTAAGCAATCTTGAATAAAATATATATTTTTTTAAATCTAAAAATAAATAAAGATTTCGACTATATTTTTTGCTTTAAAATTTTAAAATGTACCAATTTTAACCTTACACGTACATTTGAATTATTTGATTAAAAAGGATATTTTAAATATAGGGACTTATTTATTTATAGCTCTCCATTTTTAGTTGAATTGAAACACAACCTGCTTTTATGCATTTAGTGACCTATAGAAACATATTAGTGATAAGAATTATTCAAACTTTCTTTAAAGAAGCATACAAAATTAAAGCAAATATAAAACTGTGTACTGTGTGAGCAGAAAAAAATAAAGACATTTTAATTTTAACCAGATGTGAAATTTTCGTGAAAATGATTCTGATTTGTAAACATCGGTTTCTGATTAAAAAAAAATATTCAAGAAACTTTTTACTTGATATAAAGTTTTTATTTTTAAATTTGTCAAACATTTACCGTACAAAGTTTATACAAATACTTTATAAACATTCTGCATATAAAAGGTGGCTCAGTAGTGTGACAAAGCTCGATATCTCCGAAATCGTTCATGATGGTTAAAAACTGAACATATAAAAATTATAAAAAAGGGCGTTAAATCTAAAATTATTTTCAGTTTCAGAATTTTTTGAAGAATCCACTGCCACTCAAGAAAACTCCCTTGTTTTTAGCTTTTAACCTAAAATAGAAAAAATATGGCGAAAAATCCATTTATAAAAAATCGCCACCCTGTATGTTGAAAATTGTTGAACTGTCATATAGGAACAATGTCGACGTAGATGGTTTTTAAATATCATTTTCGGTTTTAACAAAATGACGTCATCGTTATTCTTTTGGCATTGTTTTGACTTTTCCGTCTAAACCGAAAGTGATATTTTAAATCCATTTATATAAAAAGTATTCCTATATGACATGACAAATATATGTTTTATTATTCTATTACTTTTATATTTTTATCTTAGTTTTAAAAAGCAATCTAATGGTATTTCTGGATTTTGGAAATTTTTGATCCACCCTGAAACTGTCTTCACTAGATAGTTATTTAAAAAAAAACATTAGGAATATGAAAGTTATTTTAAGCTTTTATAACTATTATACCCCTGGTTTTTTTCTGTCGTGAACGGTTTCGGAGCTTTGTTAGACCATTGAGTCACCATCTCATTATTTTTAAAACATGTGATTGAATTTTACTTGTTTTCGTTGTTAGAGAAGTGTATAAAAGAACAAAGTGACCGATTTTATTATTATTTTAATAAAGACACCTGTTACTCATTAAATAATCGCCTTTTTTCGGCAGTTGTCGACACATTTTTTGTCAAGGCTGCATGAAATTCCTCTGTATATTAAATATGAAAATTGAATATTATAATATTAAAAAAAGTCGCAAAAGTGCAAGAGTCTTGCAGGTCGGTCTTAGTCTTGCGTAGTCTTGCACACCTCGGTCTTGGTCTTGGTCTTGCATACCCCGGTCTTGGTCTTGGTCTTGCAAGCGGAAAGGCAGTCTTGGTCTTGGTCTTGGTCTTGGTCTTGGTCTTGCTGCAAGACCAAGACCAAGACCGCAAGACCAAGACCGGTCTCGCTCATCACTACCGAAGTTGAAGCTGCTTTATATGGGTGGTCTCTACAACAGCGTAGTGCTCACGTACTTGTCTCTTCTGAGGTTTTACAAACGAAAGCTAAACAATTTTACGAAAGAATAACTGGAAAGAGTGATTTTTTAGCGAGTTCAAATTCAAGAAAAGGCACGGAATACGCTTTCTTAAAGTGTGTGGTGAAAAACTTTCCAGCGATGTAAGTGCTATAGTACCTTTTCAAGAAAAAATTCTAGCTGTGGTTAATGAAATGCAGCTAAGTCGTGAACAAGTTTATAATGCTGATGAATCAGCGGCCTTTTGGAGAGCATTACCGGACACTACGTGGATTCATAGTCAGGAACAATCAGCACCAGGGCAAAAAATATCTAAAGATCGCATAACATTCATGCCCTGTTGCAATGCGGCTGGAACTCATAAGTTACCCCTTTTAGTTCTTGGAAAATCCGCAAATCCAAGGGCATTTAAGAATGCTACTTTACCTGTCAAATACAAGGCAACCAGCAAAGGCTGGATGACCAGGACATTGTTCAAGTCAGAATGGTTTAAGACTTGCTTTATACCCGATGTCAAACGTTTTTTATCGGATGTTAACCCACCCCAGAAAGCATTGTTACTTGTAGATAATGCTCCATTTCATCCACCTGAAACAGAAATAAATTTTGATCCTGATTTCAGAGTCATGTTTTTGCCGCCCAACAGCAGTTTTACAGCCAATGGATCAAAACTAAATACAAAACATAAAGTAGGATACAGAAAGAGGCTACTAAATCACAGTATCGCTCACGAAGGTAACGATTTAGTTACAGTTTTAAAGCAATTTAATTTAAAAGATGCCTCTTGTTAATCTAGATATTGCTTGGAAGTCCATATCTGAAAAAAATATCCAAAAAAGTTGGATAGCATTATGGCCGAACCAAAGAACTGATGCAGAAGAAGAGGAATCTGATGAAGAAAACATTCCACTCTCAGAACTTCAAAGACGACTTTGTCAAATAAACGAGGAACATTTAAAAACCATTACCGCTTCCTTGCTTGTGATAGATCCTGAGAACAATTTGAATCGGGAAGAAATTGTTAAATGGGCTTTAGGCAAAAATGAAGTCATTGTTGATTTGACTGAAGAGGAGCTAATAGGTGATGCGCTAAAATCTAAGGATGCAGAGAGCAATGAAGATTTAGATGGGGATATTGAGATTGTTGTCACTAAAGTGAAACACAGCGATGCTGTAAAAGCATTAACATTGGGAATTCAGTGGGCTGAAGAAAACGACTTACCAATGCACGAGATTTTGCTTTCAAAGAACGTGAAAGAAAATGCGACTGAATTAGCAAGCTCTAAGGCAGTTCAGAAAAAAATTGATAGGTTTTTCAAAACCATTTAAACTTGCATTTCTTTGTCTTGTATTGGTAATTTATGTTTTGTCCTACATAATGTTTTTTATTTCTAGTTATATGTTTGTGTACGTACCTGCGTGTACATACAGGATGTGTATGTACATACATATTTGTTTATACTTATTATGTAAGTTATAATTTGAAATATAAATATAATTTTCTTTGTAATTAGGGTACAATGATTTATTTACACCTAGAAAAAAAGCTAGTATATAGTATGTATACTAAAATAAAACTATTGAAATATTAATCCAGTTATCCGGACACCTCGCTAATCCGGCGTTGCTTGGAACGATATGTGTCCAGATTATCGAAGTTATACTGTATTTAAATTTTATTTCGCATTAATTTCTGCATTAAATATTTTCATGTTTGTTTTTAGGAAAATATATTTTGATTTGTAAAAAAACATGTTTGTAAAAGTTATATAATTGTTGGTTTTAATTTTATAATACAATAGACTGAATTCTGGTACATTTTTCAATAGTATATGGTACCTTTTAAAAAATGGCTCTGGCAACATTGCAAACAATGCATATTTATGTCAAATATTGACGTACCATTTTTTTTTTCGTTACCTCAAAAAATAAAAGATATTTAAAGTATAAATGAACGGAATTAATAAAATTAATTAAATTTACTTAATAGTCTAGGAGGAATCGGCGCAGGAGTACTGAAAACTATTCCACCTTAATTTTTTTATAAGATTCTCTTTAAATTGCCATACTGATGATATAAAAGCATGTTGCCATGGCGCCACCTGGTGCCATATTGTTTAAACCGAAATTGTTTAAGCAATTTCAAGAAATTGTTATTTTTTAACCGAACATTTTTTTTTCATATTCTTTTATTAAAATACAAATAAAAAAGTTTCTATGACTTTTTACGATAAAGTTAATATTTTTGGAGATATGAATTTTTGAAAGTTTGAAAAATCTCAATTTTGGGTACTTTTGACCCATGAAAAATATATATTTAAAAAAAAATATATAAAAAATATATTTTCTTATTCTTTATACAATAGTTAATAATATCCATAATTGAGATTTGAAAAAATCCTATTGTTTCTACAGGTTTTTTGATTGTTTATTTCGCGTGCTTACACGTAAAATAAAGCTCCAATAACTTTTGTAAAATTTATTTCAGGCAAAAACTTATAAAAACATATTGTAGATAATTAAATTATTAAAAATATTGCTTTCCTTAACAATTTTGATAAAGTTACTAGTTTTTAAGATAAATGATAAATAATGATTTAGGATACAGAAAGGCCGATGCAGCGCTGTCATAGAGACGGAGTTAAGTATCGTAAGGGACGCATAGTTGTGAGCGCGCCTAATAAACAATCCAAAAACCTGTATAAACAATAAAAAAAAATAAATCTCAATAAAGGGTACTATTAACTATTGTATAAAGAATAAAATTATTTTTTTTTTGTTTTATTTTTTTCTTAATATATATTTTTCATGGGTCAAAAGTACACAAATTTGAGATTTTTCGAACCTATAAAAATTCATATTTCCAAAAATATTAACTTTATCGTAAAAAGTCATAAAACCTTTTTTATTTGTATTTTAATAAAGAATATAAAAAAAATGTCTGGTTAAAAAATAACAACTCCTTGCAATTGTTTAAACAATTTCGGCTAAAAAAATATGGCATCAGGTGGCGCCATGGCAACATGCATTTATATCATTAGTAGGGCAATTTAAAGAGAATCGTATAAAAAAATTGAGGTGGAATAGTCTTCGGTACTCATGCGCTGATAAAAAATATATTTCAGTAAAATAACAGATAAACGTAAAAACCATGCCGCGGGATCTTGGACTATTACGGTTAGTATAAGCAAATTTGTCCCTACTTTCTACTAAAAGGCTGATAACTTTTCAAAATCCCCTTTTACGTCAACAACAGACCTAACGTTCACTGTATATGTTCAATATGACGTTGAATTGTATCAAATTACAAAAAGACATAGACAGAGTTGTACAATGCACAGAAAGAAGGAAAATATATTTTAATATAAATAAATGTAAAGTCCTAACGTTTTTACAAAAGAAGTCTCCTGTAGTTTATAAGTATAGAATGAATGACGTGGCACTGGACCGGGTGCAGGAAATATGTGATTTTTTTTATCTTTTATGACAGCCCACGAACGATTATTATATACCTACTATTATATATATATATATATATATATATATATATATATATATATATATATATATATATATATATATATATATATATATATATATATATATATATATATATAATATGTACCGACGTTACCAGACCTTATATATGCAATAGACAAACCTAGCCACCAAGAAGGAAGTTCATTAAGAAGTGTAAATTTCAAAAATTAAATCTTATTATTTACAACTTCTCATGCAACACTAGAGGGGTAAGCTATCTGCTTAAATTACGATTTTCATATATTCAATACACCTTATGAATCCAAATACGTACAACATATTTTTTAAGCCATCGAAGATACAAAGATTACATACTCCGCCGACGTTACTCGACCACGCAGGGTTGCCAAACCTTTATAAAGTAGATTGTGGCGGGAAAACGTCTAATATGTTATATATGTTACGCTCAATAGTTGAACTCGGGCATTACCAAAAATACGCAAAACTAATTTTGAGCAACGAATATTTCCTAAACCCGAAATTTCATTTTTATGCGGATATTGAGCATTACGAAATAAGCAGGACTGGTTTGGCGCATTTTGAACTGTACAATACTAGTTCTGTACATTTCCGAATGATCAGCATTAGTTTTGCTTTTTTAATTTAATTAGCGCGCAGGGTCCGAATAAAATAAAGTTGACAATGTTTTTTAGATAATATATTTTATTTAAATACTGACAAATACAACAACAAATGGCACTTTATTCTTAGGCAAATATCCAGTTAAGTTTAAAAAATTATTTATTTGAACAAGAGCTTAAATGATGGCACTAAGAATTGCAGGTGACATTCTTTTTTAGACATACACTTTTTATTGCACATACATGAAATAAAACCTTGTGTAGATCCAGAAATATCGGATGATGTAGTTCTTAGTGATATTTCTTTTTTATTTTTGTCGCCAACATTGTTTTCGTCTAGAAAAACATTATTAGTCAACAGAAATTCGTTTCTACAAAACTGTTTTTGTAAAATTTCAGTCGTTACTGCTAATTTGTAAAATCCATCATCAATCGATTGAACGACTGCCATTACATTTCGTGGTGAGAATCTGCCACAATCCACGTCTGGTATTCGTAGAAAGACATTGTCGCCAACAAGCGCTGGTTTAAATTTTTTATTTCATTGTGCGAGCATGAAATTGGCTTGTACTTGAAAACCTTTTTTAACGTTTTCACGATTCATTATTATATCGCAGAAACATTGACAAAGAAAACATTGAAATTCTGATTCAAATTTGCTTACTTTTAAAATACCGCAGGTAGCATGAATTTTTCCATTGCACTTTGAGCAGCTTTTCACAATGGCGATAGGTTTTTGACACACATTTTTTATTTCTCCATCTTGAATGAAGCCATGCACTTCACTACCGTCCATATTTTCCTCAGTGACAATAGAGACTTGCACTTCATCTCTTTCACTTGGCATATTTTCCATTACTTCATCCTGAACGAATCCATGCACTTCACTATCGTCCATATTTCACCTGTTTCACTTTGCATAGTTTCTATTTCTTCATCTTGAATGAAACCATGCACATCACTATCTTCCACAGTAAGTGTAGTAAAGTAATGAATTTTCATCAGAAGATTGTTTTTGGGTACCTGAAGCCTCCAATAACCGAACCAATCGAGAGTCGAATTCAGCTTGCATTTTTATATAGGTACGTGGGTGAATATCGTAATTATAATAATTGTAACATACACAATTTCACGAGCACGAACGAAATTAATTCATAACAAAAACAACAACATTACCCTACTTTTTTGAGTTTGGTAGGCTTGAAAATAGGCAAAACTAGTTTTTCACATTTCAAATTGCGCAAAATTAGTTTTGCACATTTTAAATTGCACAAAACTAGTTTTGCTTATTTTGTAATTTTGGAAATGGATCGTTCAAAATTAATGGTGGAATTAGCAAGATCATTAAAAAACTAAAATAAAGGTAGATAACACAGTTTTTTTTTAATAAAACAGTAATGTATTTTTTCTACTACTGTATAAATAAGAAAACTTTGTAGTCCTAGCAACGCGAATGATAACGAAAGAGAACCTTCGTGTTACCTGGTTGCTAAGCGTTGATAGCTACGAAAGTAATATTTTCGGCACCTGGACAAAAAAGTAAGAGTAAAAAAAAGAAAATATGCTTGTGGGAAATATTAGGATTTATTTATAAAAAGTAACTAATTTATGACAAAATATTTTAAAAAACTAGGTTAGGTATTAACATTAAAAGTAATTGTGCAATTTGAGCAATTAGCAAAAGAAATTGGAGGAATAATACTTGAATTAACAGTTTTTAAATTTGTTGTTGGGGTATCGTTATCACCTTTAACTACATTAATATTCATATTTTTCACTGTTACTTCATTAGAGGAAATATTGGTAGGAATTTCGTGTAAAATCTTCTTTGAAATTTCCACCTTATTACTATAGGATTCAGCAATATATCCCTCCGCAACAGAAGAAGACTTCCAACCTCCATGCCTTTTAAGTCAAAATATCGACATCCGAAGCATTGGCAAGGAACTTAGTTGACGTTCTTCTAAAAGAATGGCCAGTGTATCTACTGATGTCTTCAAGCTTCAAAACTTCGCAATTTCTTTAGGTACATTTGAAATAGTGTGCTTTCCAATTACTTGATTAACACATTTACCTCTTTTTATAACGATACAATAAACGCTCATCTAGAGCATTCCTTGGTCTCAGCTTAATATATTCCTAGAAATCTGACATAAGAAACTGAGCCTTCTCGTTGGTTACTACAAAGTTTCTTTTAACTTTATTTTTAGACTCCACTATTTTTACTATAGCCACGTCATTTCTTATTTCTACATCACTTAGCTTCATTCTGCATATTTCATCTGTCCGGCATGCCCAGCCACTCCCATAATGGCTATTACTTTCATTGCTAAGTAATTTTGATCAGGCGCGTTAAGTAAAAACTTTATGATTTCTTTTTTAAAAATTTTTGACTTTTTTGCCTCGGCTCCGCCTCGGCCATTTAAAAACCACCTCACACCAAAAAGTAAACTTTCGCATCTTGTAATGTAAATAACTATTTTTTTTATCAAATTCTGTGCGTGCATAAATTACTAACATAATTTATAAATATTTGAGAAGAAAATTGTAAGAATCTAAATAAATATAATAATAATAATATTAACAGCGTTATTAGCAAAAATGTACAGGGTAGTCCGTTTATTTTGGGATACTACCTTTTCTTTATCTACAAGGTGTGCCAAAATAAAATATTGTCAAATATTTTTGGTTAAAACCAAAATTCCATTTCATTATATTTTTAAATGTAAAGAGCACTTAGGCTTGTCAACAATTTTCTTTTTTAAATTGAACACCCTATAGATTAATGTTTAGATTTAACGTTAAATTTTATTTAATTTTATGTAAACATGTTAGATTTTTTCAATTATTTTCGAGGTATAAATAGTTAAAAATCCTCTATTTCTTCAGATGTTATAGAGCTGAGTATTTAACATAAAATATTAATTATATCGTGTCATCGGGTGTCCCAAAAGTATGGAAACACCTGAATATCTTGGAAAATAAGAAAGCTAGAGAACAAAAAGTTCTGTTAAGAGTGTTGGGAAATCAAATGGTAAATCTAATGGTGACTTTAATTTTGACCTTGACCTTGATCTTGAAGGTCAAAGTGATTTTTAATAGAGAACCACTATTTTTGATATCGGATTCCGAAAGAGTAAAAAATTGTACGTTCTAGACGATAGTTCATATTTGAATGAAATGAATTTTGAATGAAAAAGGTGACAATAGGGGTTTGAATAGGTAAGCTAAGAGCACGGGCTCACTTCAAGTCACCGAGTCGTTAGTGAATGCGGATGACCAGTTCAATAGGTGTTCGGTACTGGATCGATAGGTGTTGGATACCGGTTCGATAGGCGTTCAATGCCGTAACGAACCACTAACATCCGGTTTCGAACACCTATCGAATCGATGTCGAACCGGTTTCAAACACCTTTCGAACCGGTATTGAACATCTATCGAACCGGTATCGAACACCTATCGATCCGGTATCGAACACCTATTGAACTGGTCATGCGCATTCACTAACGACTCGGTGAAGTGAGCCCGTGCTCTCCTAGTATACCTACTGGTTTGCATTTAAAAAAATCACTTTTACTTTGTAAATCAAGCTAAAGGGTAAAGTCAAGGTCACTATCAGATGAACCGTTGACGTGAGTTACTGTTGAGTTAAAATATAAATGTTAAAACCTTCTTCCTCTGTTAAAAACAGTGGGCTCTACAACCTCTGAAAGTTAAGAAATAGCCGAATTTCAAATAATTATACCCCTAAAACAGTTATATCAAGTCTAATTTATGTGACATGAAAATTTATAAAAAATAGCATATAACCTAATTAAATGGTATACATTTGTAGTGTCCCATTAAAAAAAAAAATGAAGTTATTGTCTGTATAAGGAATAAAGGGACTGAGTATAGTCTGTGTAACGAATAACTTTAAATCTGACAGCTGTCCCGCGTTTTTAGTGTAAATTTTATAGTGTTGGACACTTACGGTTATGTTCAAATCTTAAGTAGTTAAGAAAAAATAAACACCTTTAATATTAAATTATACGCAACACTAATATTGTTATATAACTTTAAAATAAACGGAATGTATAGTCATACTTACAAAGTTTTAAAATCGCTGAAACCACGTAAAAAAGTACTTTACATATCTTTTATTTTATTCTCATAAAATTAAAAGTAAATTAAATAATACGTACCTGAAAATTCTAATATTTGATCCTAAAACCAATTTACAGGGTGTTTCAATTTTAACCAACTACAATTATTTCTAGGTTTATTGTCTGACTTTGTGGCTTATACTGGCCATTATTAATAACCGCTTTCTTTTTCTCGTTGGCGCCAAAATGACAAAATATAATATATAATATTTTTTTGTTTTTTTTTTGTTCATTTTATTCGATAATGTAGTAAGGCTGCATGTAAAAAATGTTATTCGGAATATAATTAATTTGCCCTATTTGCGAATTACAAATAATATTTTGTTAAAGGGGCAAACAAGTTTTTATAACGGATTATATAAAACAAAGTCTTAGAAAGCGAGTTTAAAATTGTAATATTACATAGCAAAAATTTAAAAAACATCGTTATTTAGACATTTTGGCGCCAAAAAGAAAAGAAATCGGCTGATAATGGCCCGTGTAAGCCAAAAAGTCAGACAATAAACTTCCATCGGTATAAAAAATTAAATAAATAAAAAAACACTTCGTATATCTTCTACAATTGTCGGAAAATATTTTTTATGCTGACAGATGGCATAGCGCAGCCTTGCCCCATATTAAACCAAGTCAGTATTTTACTTAGTTACCGAAAACTGAGTAGTAAGTAAGTTAAAATTGAACACCCTGTATATTTTTTTCCAAAAAAATTATTGGTAATATGTAATTCACAGTATTATCTCGTAATAAGGTATTTTTTTACATCATAATTTTTAAATAAACCACATTTACTCATAATGAACTTAATTATAACCCGCTGTTATGTTAAAATTCCAATCGGTCAAAATGGCACTTAAACAAGGTATACGACAAAAAGAGAAAAACCGTTTCAAAATAGTAATTGAGTGTTTAATTAGGCCAAACAATAATCAAAACAAAGCATTACCGCCTATTTTACAAACCAATTAAAAACACTTTCATCGATTCTCAAAAATTTAACCACTTCATTTTTGTTTACTCCTGTATAAGACCAAAATGTTACTTATTAGTAAAACTTACCTTAACTTTAAAACACCGAATGTTAGCATTATTAAATAACAAAATCTGATATAAATCTATCGATGTAATAACAAACTACAGCACTTTAACAAAAAAAACAACGAAATTTTGCCACCTGCTTCAAGAACTTTTTGACACCCTGTATAATGAGGAAATTATTAATTTAAATTCGATTTTTAATCAGCACAAAATAAGGACAAATTTTCCAATGAAACATAAGAAACCCAATTAAAAAAATAATTTTTAAAAAGTTGTTGACATTCATCAAAAAATCATGTGTCCTGAATCCAGTGATGACCAGTTTGGATACAGGATAAAAATAATAGAGAAGGCTTTATATTTAGTTTTAGACCAAACTTACAAGTAAGTGATATTAACCAGCGTGTTTTATTTTTCGAAATGTTTAGCTTAGTTTTTGTAACTGTTTTGTTTATTGATTTTATGTAAACCAAGTTGTAAAATAAGTTATTTTTCAGGAAAATAAGTTGCAAAATTAGAACTCGATGTTTTGATTTTAAATTGCCATTAAACATTTTTGAATTAAATCATTTTTTTTTATTTTAATTTCTTTATACATACCAGTCAGTAAAAAGAAAAACAAAGTTATTAGGTACAAAATACAAAAACGAGATGAAATGAAATCACTGACACCCGGTTATAATACCGGGTGCGGTGTATCTCAAAGGTGGTTTCTTTTATATTTTTGATCAATAAAAATATCAAACTTTAATTAAAAATAAAATTAACTGACGGGTTCAATTTTTTGTCACTTTGGTTTCAAATGTTGTTGTTATTTCCTGGTAAACCTGAGGAGACAAAAATAGTTTAAAACGTTAATTAATCCAAATATATTCTTATACAACCCACCATATTTCATCTTTTATATTTTATCTAAAAAATAATAGGAAGGAACCAGCTGTTAAAACATCCGGTATAAAACATATTCATTTTAAAACATAAATAAAGTGCATTATTTTTAAGACCTTTATTAACTGATGCAGACAAATATCAGTTCTGAATAAATACGTAGAAATCTAAAATAAAAGATAACTAATAAAAAACCAAACCAGTGTAAGCAACGGCTACAGTGTTGCCGATTCTAAGGTTTAATAGCGACGGTCATATATGTCTGTAAGTTTTAATTTCATATCAAATGTTGACTTGCGCTAGGCGCCATGAACTAAAACTCTGAACTAAATCTGTATAAAACACATATTGGACCAATTTTTTAAATCCCAAATTTTCTGTCCCCACAACCCTAAACCCTAATATACACGAAACGTTACCAACCAACCGGTGGTCTGGAACGGTTTTGGTTGGTTAAGTTGATCGGTGTATAAATATTTCTGTATAAGGGTTTAATAAAATATATATTTATATATATATATATATATATATATAAACCAAGAAAGTACGGTGGTGCCGGGTTTTCCGGTGTTTAACCCATTTCTTCCCAGTGTTCCGTCAAGTTGTCCAAGCACTGAAACATGCAAATGTTGCATTTCACAGCACCTTTTAGACAACGCGGTAGTGCCACCACGGACGTTATTTTGAATAACTACTACCTAAAAGTATCTCTCCGGCTCTGGGAATCGAACCCGGATCGCCGGGGTGGCGAGCCGAAACTCTGACCACTATGCTACCGGAGAGACGACGAATGATTTGGGTGTTACATTTGAATTGGACTTAAGTTTTCGAAAACATATTGCTGATGTATTAAGATGGGCTTCTAAAATGTATGGGTTTATTGTTAGAAACACAATACGGTTTTAAAGTGTACAGTGTATTAAACAGTTATATGTTACTTATGTAAGAATCCTCTTTGAATATGCTTCCACAGTATGAAATCCACACTATCAGTGTCATGCATATGCTGCGGAAAATGCACAAAATGAGTTTTTAATGTATCTTTTTTACAAAGATACGGGAACATATTATGACTTTTATATTCCAAAGCAGGAGTTACGTTTAGGTTAAAAACGCTGAAAAGAGACGCAGGATTTCTAGTGTAGTATATTTATATAAAATTTGGCATTATTAAAAAGATGATGCCGATTTCTTGTCTTAAATAAAAATAAATATCCCTTCCCACAACACTAGGAATATATTGACCTTTTATGTTAATGCTGCACACACTAATAGTTTTTTAACTTGCCCCTGCAAAATATATCCAGGACTTATAATAGTGTTCAGTGGAATTGTGATATTTTTTCTGTTACGCTTATTGTTAGTGCATTAAGGACACATCTTGGAGAGGTTATATTGTAAAAGGGTCTGTATTAATTGTAGAATTGTAATTATATATATATATATATATATATATATATATATATATATATATATATATATATATATATATATATATATATATATATATATATTATACAGTATGTCCGCGGATGCGGTTAACAAGAGGACAAATAAACCAAAAATTAAAAGATACGAAAAAAAGTCATTCTTGATAATAATTCTGCTGGTCGAAAAAATATGAACCACAATAAGAAAATAGATTTTTATCATACAGGGCGTCTCAAAAATGCAAAAACATTAAATCGAACAAGAGCAAACAGTCATTTTTTGGCCTTTTAACGTGAAATCATAAATGAAAAATATGCTCCAAATTTACTTCTTGACCTGATTGCGAACTTACTAAAGAAAATTTAAATTTAGGAAAAATTTAAAAATCAACATTTTTGCAAGTAACCATTTTACTACTTTTACTTGAATCGTACCTCATACCTCTACATTACTAAACATTAATCAAAATAAATATACAATGGAAAAAATGTAAAATTAAAAAAAAATGTAAATGTAAAATGCGTACTTGCAAAAAATGTTTTTTTTTTTAATTTTCGTAAATTCAAATTTTCTTTACTAAGTTCTGAATCAAGGTTAAAAATAAATTTGGAGCAAGTTTTTATTTATAATTTTACGTTAAAAGGACAAAAAACGACTCTTTGCTCTTGTTTGATTTTATGTTTTTGCATTTTTAATTCACATTACATAATATGTCGTAATGTAATGTAAATCATGTTATTTCTTATTTATGCTTGTTTTTTGTCTTGTTAATTATTCTTACAACAATATGATAAAAATCTATTTTCTCATTGTGGTTCATATTTTTTTTACAAGCAGAGCTTTTAATTAAGAATGACTTTTTTCCTATTTTTCAATTTTTGGTTCATCATTTGTCCTCTTGTTAAACGCATCCGGGACATACTGTATATATATATATATATATATATATATATATATATATATATATATATATATATATATATATATATATATATATATATATATATATATATATATATATATATATATATATATATTTTAAAAGAAGGATAGATCAAGAAGCTGTTTTTAATTTGTAAATTGGTAAGGAACTTTAAAATGAATAGTTAGTGTTAGTCTACAACACTAGTCCTTCTGTTTTTGTAGAGTCCTGAGGAAGTATAATATACCGAAAGCTTGACGAAACAAAAGGTTTTTCTAACCTCTGGCAGTTTCCCATAAGACTGCACTCCCCAATATTTTCGGGTCTTCTTTTAATATATATATATATATATATATAATATATATATATATATATATATATATATATTTATATATTTATACAATATTCTTTTATCTGGAAGTATTAAAAGAAGTGTTATATTGCACTTGACAATGTATTTAAAAGTATTAAAGAATAAAAAAAATAAAACAAAAATCATGGTTGTGTTAAAATTAAACTTAATTTTAAAAAAATTTAAAAATTCAGTTAAAAAAAATAGATAAAAAATTAATTTAAACAGGATGCCTACCTTGGAGTTCTGATACATTTTTATAACTAAAAGAATTTTGAATCTGTCTGTTTGATTTATTTTTTATTTTATTTATATTATCTTTGATATGTTTTTTTTTAATCAAACAGACATAGATTTAAAATTCTTTTAATTATAAAAATGTATCAGAACTCCAACGTAGGCATTCTGTTTAAATTAATTTTAGTATGTACCTGATTTTGTGTTAAGTTAGAACTTTTTAAATGTTGATTTTAAAATTGTAATTCGTTTCATGTTTTACACTAATCTTTTAATACTGTAAAAATATTGTGTGATGTTCTGTTTTAATTCTGTTTTGATTTTAAGTTTATTTTTTAGATACTTACGCATGAAAAAGCACAATAAATAATGTGCGAAACGTTGCAATAAACTTCCACCATTTGCCTTATTAACCTATTCCCAAGAATAAAAAGGAAATTTATAAATAATGGTTAAAGAAAAATAAATATTATATATATATATATATATATATATATATATATATATATATATATATATATATATATATATATATATATATATAGATATATATATATATATATATATATATATATATATATATATATATATATATATATATATATATTATATTATATATATATATATATATAAAAAGTAAACACAACCACTCGGGATACCCGAGAAACCACAAACTTATATTACACGCGTGAGAATCACAAAACATATATATCTATATCTATACAGGGTGATTCCTAAGTTGAGACTTTTTTAACTGTGTATAAAACTCGGTTAAATAAGCAACTCTTTTAATTTTTTTTTAACCAAAAGTAACCAAGCTACATACATTTATTTGAGAGTGTGTCTAGTGCGGGCATGCGCATAAAATTATTTCTTATTTATGCTTGTTTTTTGTCTTGTTAATTATGCAGTATAAATCAGTCGTATTGCTTTTGCTGGACGAGGCGAGGATTAATTTTAATTTTAAATCATTGTTAAATCGCAAAAACGGCACAATCTAAAACCAATGAATACGTGGATATGTTTCTCATTTATGGAGAGTGTCGTTAATCTACAAACGTTTCCCTTGCGTACTCATTCTGGACCCAAGTACTCGGGTAATTGCAAGTCAGGTCGGTTTAAGTCAAAAAAAAAGTGTGGCAACATTGTGGGAAAATCACGTCCAACGTGTCCAAGCACTACCCTAAGACTTCTTGGGCGGTGACAACTTACTTAAGACAGGACCGTATTCGACACACTAAATAAATATATTTCTTAAAAAAGTTGTTTATTTTAATGAGTTCTATATACAGAAAAAAAAAGCGTCAACTTAGGAGTCACCCTGTATATAGCAAGACTGAATGGTAAAAAGAGAGGTATCACCATCACTTGCATGCTATACTTTTGTTTTTGGAGTGGCAATCTTGTCAGTATTTATTTTAATCGGGCATTTTTTAATGTATGCCAGTATAGCTGGTGTTCTCCCTTAATTATATAAATTATATTACTATTATTTTATTTAAATAAATGTTAACCTACCTTATAATAGGGTATATGGTTTCCTGTTTAGTTTGTTAATAAATAAATAAATATATTTAAAATACTAAAGGATTGAATCTATGAAATTTTTATTAATTGTTAGTACATATATAGTTTCAAAGAAAAAAAATGTATAGGAAACACAACATTATTAATAGCACGTAAATCTTGCAGTTTTAATAAATAGTGTTTAACACTTTAACTGCCAGGCCAACTTAGAGAAAAAAATGTTCCGGGTCCTATGGACCAATATGTTGCTTTTCTTAATTACCGGATTTAAGGTTATTTTATGTAAACGCCGACCCAACGATAATTTCGTATAAATACATAGCAGATGTAAGTAAGCAAGGTACAAAGGGGCCCAGATCTGAATGCTTATAATACCTGTGTTCAATATGTATACGCATGGCGGTAAATTAAAATTGCCTGAATGCTTTATATAGTACACATAGCAATTAAAGTGTTAAATATTGTTGATTCTGAATATAAGTCAGTACCGTAAAATGGGGCAAAGGCGGACAGTAGGGGTGAAGGTGGACAATCGGGTATTGTCGTCGTTTTCGTCAAAGTCGTTAAACGCGTCGAGCTAAATTGTGAAATATAGGCGGCAAAAGGATCAGTTTGGGTTTTAGTACGGTAAAGAGCGCGGTGTTTGATAAAAATCGTTTAGTGAGCACGCAAAAGGGTTTTAAGAAAAAAGCTATTTTTTTCCATTTTACAAACTTTAAAAAGAAAGCCTTTTTACATAAAAGAAATTAGGGGTGCCCGGAAACATATTATTAGGTGTTGAACAGTGTATTGGCAATAATCCTTATAAAAAAGCCCCTTTTATTGTTTATCGTTAAAGAAAATGAAGTTTAATTGAGTTGCTTTTTATAGGGGGGACGGCGGAAGCATGGTTCGCAAAACGAAAAAAAATCGGCATTTCCTTTATGAATTTACACGGAAGAAAATCTGAAAAGGGCTATCACTGATGTTAAAAAACCCTCGTAAAGGGTTGAGGGAAGCCCGGAATATTATAAAATACCGAAATCCACGTTATGTGACAAAATTAAAGGCCATAAAACAAAAAAACATGGAGGACAAACAATCTTTCAGAAGCAGATGAGAAAACGTTAGTTGAGGGAATAATTCTTTTTGAATGGGGTTTTCCGATTACCAGAACTGACATAAGAATGTTAGTGAAAAGCTTTCTAGATAGGACGGGGAAGAAAAATTCCGCAGTTTAAAGACAACCATCCGGCACTGAGTGGTTTTTTAAGTTTCTACGTCGACATGATATATTAACGGAACGATTCGCCCAGAACATAAAAAGAGCGGGCTGCCGTAAATAAAGAAATTATACAGAGCTATTTCGAAAATTTAAGAAAAACAATAGAGAACGTTCCACCCTGCAACATCATAAATTATGATAAAAGTAACCCAACCGACGACCCGGGAAAATTAAAGTATTATGTCCCCGTGGTACAAGGAGGGTTGAAAGGTTTTTTGTAGATTTCAGTAATCAAGCATCTCCAAAAAGATGGCTATCAGCGCTTCTAGGAGAATTATTCCTCCCTATGTTGTTTATAGATCGGTGATCTATACCCAACATGGGGGGAAGGAGGCCCAGTTGGAACGGTTTATAATCGCACTAAGTCGGGGTGGTTTATTCAGCAACATTCGATGTTTGGGTCTGACAGGATTCTTCTTCCACACTTTAGAAAATTACCCGGCGGGGAAAGTTATCATTGGGGAAAAGGCATCGCATATTTCGTTACATGTCCTTCAGTGCTGTAAAGAGAATGATATAGATTTTGTCTTGTTACCCCCAATGCAACTCACCTCCTCCAACCCTTGGAGTTTTCGCACCTTTCAAGAAGTCGGGAGATCCATCTTAACAGACTGGAAAATGAAAAACAAAGGATGTATATTAAAATTTTTGAATTCCCGAGACTTCTACAGCAAGCAATCGAAAAATTGGGAAAACATAGAGAACAACATAAAGTCAGGCTTCGGGAAGCTGGGGGAATTTTTCCACTCTGTCCGGAAGCTGTTTTGAAGAAAATCCCAGATAGAGTAGAGAAGGAAGACGACGTGGAAAACGAGAATAATCAACACTGGATTTCGAACATTTAAAGAATTTCTTAATGAAAAGAGTGTTTATACTACTGAAACAAAGAAAACGGGGTAAAAACGATGTGGCTGCCGGCAAAGGAATATCCCTCAAAGGTCTCCCTGGAACGTCAAAAAGGAAAGTAAAATGGATTTGGGGAAGCAGGATGAATCGAAGAATTTATAGACGTAGAATCTGGGGGGGGACGGCGAAAAAAAAATGCCAATGAAGACAATCCCAACAACTGTGATAATGACATTAATATAAGTGATATCCCAAAACTGATGATAGACTAGACATGTTAGAATTAGGGAAATTTTTGTTTTAATTCAGTTTACATGTCCTCATAATAATTCCAAAATATTATATCGGCGTGGGACAGAAGCTATGATAGACAGCAAAGACGTTTTCCTAGTGAATTTTTTGGGAAGCAAACATCTGATAAAATGGGTTCATATTTTACATATCCAGTTGTAAAAGATGAAAGTCTTGTAGAGAAAGCTCAAATAGTTAAGATTTTAAGAAATGTCTGTGATTTGAGGCGACAAAGATACCAATTTCCTTTTTTCCAAAAAAAACTTTAAAATCGATTAAGAGCTCAATCTAGGGAGGTTTTAAATATTTGAAAATATTAGAATGCTTTTTTTGTTTTATTTAAGAAAAAAAATTCTTGTTTTCTGTCTTTAAAATGGGAAAGATAATTTATTTTTCTAAGATTTATATTTTTAAGATTTGAAAATGTTCGAATGTTTATTTGTTTTGTTCTGTTTAAGAAAATACCTATTCTAGAGTTTTCTGTTATGCTGTATTTTTAAATAAAACATTAAAAAGTACATGAAATTTTATATCAAAAATATATTTTTTCCACCTTTGGTGTCCGCTTTCAGCCTCCACCGGGGTCTAACACAATTTTCTGTATAAAATAACGCCTGTCCGTCTTCACCCCACCCATAAGGGCGAAGGCGGACACTCTCCAACTTAAAAAAAAGTGGTGGGGGTTAATATTTTAGAACTTATTTTCCTTAGATCTTATTGCAGATACATTGAAGATTCTTGATTATTTTTTTCACAATTTTTCGACTCTGTTTCTAAAATTTACTCAAAAAAATGTACGAAAATTGTCCGTCTTCGCCCCAGATTACGGTAACAATTCAAATTTAATTTTCATAAATATACGATCTAAACCTTAATTATTAATAACCCAAAGCCGTCTGCGAAGTTGTTAATGGAGAAGTAAAATTGTATCAAATTTTGAATGTCTTTAGTTTAATTTATACACACTAACAGTATTTCGTATTAATTATTAATATTAAATTATATTACCCCCATTAAAGAGAAAAATTGATAAGTAATTTTTTATTTTTATAAATTTTAATATGATAAATACTCTTTAGTCTTATTGGCGCAAAAGGTTTTAATTTACATGTATTTGCTGTGATTAAAGTATATCCTAATTGTTGCTTTTCCAACAAAATACTACGTTTTTTTTAATTTGTTACTGGTATTGTCATTTTATTGTTTCAATTTTAGCATATTTTTGTTCTATTTTGGTAGTAAATTTACCTCATTATTACTGTCCGAAATATATTTAAGGAAAGCGTATAAATTCTACATTTGTTAATAAGAGAAAAAATCATGCAATTACTAACACATTTTTTGTTTACCTGATGAACTAACTTAAATAAATACTAATTGTTTTAAAAGGTGCTAGTAATTGTGTTATCAGTATTCCTGTCGACATCGAGTTTTCAATAAAAAGATGGATTTTGCTCACAGCGTAATTGTTATTATGTTTTTGTTTTGTAGGCAAAATTTGGCTCTCAAAAGCCCAACTAACCGCTTTCTTACTATAAAATAAAAGACAAAAAATTTATACTTCATGTTTTTCATATTGTACAATCACTGTAAATTCACCCAAAATAACCTTGACACGCACACTAAACATGATACGCTGTAAACCTAATAGTGGCAATCGCTGTTTGATTATTTGCTCCGGCAAATCTGAGTTGATCTTAAGTGATTATTTTATATGATGTGGTCCAATATTTTAGTTTTCAAATTAATGATCCCAAGAGAAAATTAAATTTAAAAGACAACAATGAAAGGGTCTCACTGAGTTTCCATATGAAATCTGCACTGGCGTCGTTGTTGAAAGTAGTGCCTTTATTATGTTGCTAGTTGTTGAAAATAATATTTGGCCAATTATTATACTTCTAGCTTTATTTGTTTTTGCAAAAAAGGGGTTGCAAGCTTTAACTTTAAAATTGTTTTATCACAAAACTGTGATAGATATTTGAATAAAACCAAAGCGACATGAAAGCTAATATTAAGTATTTCATTTCATAATTTTTTAACCAATCATAAGCCAACCAAGATGTAAAAAATTAAGAGTGTTTTTTTAGGCTAGTTCTTGAGATACGCTAGCAAAAAAACTAACATGTTATCACTAAGTATTAAACTATAACTTAAACCATTAACATGAATATGCGACGGGTGGAACATAGTGAAATAATAATAATAATAATAAATTTCTATGTAGGTAGGCACATAGTGTATTTTAGTCCATATAAAACGCGGGTCCTGGGTGCCCAAATTCGCTGCAAGTACAGACTAGCTTCAGGTACGTTTTTTGGATTGCTGATTCCGAATTTCAAAGTCCGCAGCTTGGAAATTCTGGCATCACCCCTAAAAATGCCAAAAAAAACCTTTTTAAAAAAATGTTTTAATAAATATTTTAGGAAAGAAATTTTATATAGCTTTGTGCTTCGTTAAACTATAGAACTTATGAGAATAAAAAACTAATTTTGTCAGTTAAGTCGAAAATCTATTAGAACAAAGGGTCTCACCGAGTTTTTATATGAAACCTGCACTGGCGTCGTTGTTGACATTAGTGCCTTTATTATGTTGCTAGTTGTTAAAAATAATTTTTTTAACACAATTTGTGTTGCATTGATTAATACATTATTACTATTTTAATTACTTAAAGAATTATTTAATTATATGATCTTGTTAGACAAGTTAAAAGAAATAATTTATCTTAAACAATTTGTGATTACCGAAAAAATATCTTATTTTTACTCTTTTTAACTTCTCTTTGTGTATATTTCGCACAATAAAAAGCATAATGCTGCTGTTTTATTATTTTTGTACGTATTAACCTCGATAAGAAAGGTAAATTAAGGTATGCAAATAATGACCCAACGCTCATTTTGGCAATTTTTGGCACGATAAGTCTTAAATATTTAAATATTTTATTTTAAATACACCCACCGGACCTAAAACAAACTTTCTAAAGATAAAAGAGTATGTTACTCATTTTTATAAGAAATTATCATATCTTTTGGTATTTACAGCTCTGGGTCTATGAAATTTTAGGTATATTTAGGTACATTGTATTTCTTATAATATTTTGTATTAAGTGCTAAATAAAAAATAAAAGAGGTAGAAAAACAAAGGTATTTCTTTAAGTTGGTTAAGTTCATTTCACTTATTATAAATAAATACCCATATTATATAAGTGGATTATAAAATAAATTATATCGATAAGTCGCATTTAAAAATTTTCTGAGTAATATTAAATATTTATAAATACGAAAATAAGACATTTTGTCAATAAAATAGCAAAAGGGAGGTAGAATATTCATTATTTTCTTTTTGTTTGTTTTTTGCAAAATAATAATTCCTTTGGTTTACCTTTTGCAAAACACACAAAAATGTAAGGTTAGCAAAAGAATTGTCAATATTTCTTTTACTTAAAATTAAATGGTTACCAACTTCTATTGCTAAGAATTAT
>JAHBCN010011911.1:0-27952 GCA_019359885.1 Listronotus oregonensis
CAAATAAACCTGTTTTAAATTAGATTTTAAAATACTAATAGGTTGTTTGCTTATACCTTTCTGAAAACATTTAAATTTTGTTTTTAGGCCTAAATAAAGATCAAACAAAGATAAATAAGAAAGTAATTTAATTGTACCGTCAATTTCAAATTTCTAACCGATCTCTTTTCGCTTGGTTTCTTAAGTGTGGCATGTTTGAAAAGTTCAAGAGTTGAGAAATCCTTTGCATTTTTATTTTATTTGATGCAATGTTCCTGTCTCTTCGTTGCATCTTTCGTTTTTAAAAAGATTTTCTGTGACATAAGGTGTAAATAAAACAAGTTAATTCTGATTTTCAGGTATAAAGCCACAGTGTCAGTTAAGATAGGTGTGTTCTTTTAAATTGTAATATTGTCTACAAAATAAAGCATTAAATAAAAAACACAAAATATAATTATTGGTCTTATTAAGGTAAATCATTTTAACAATAGAATTACTATCGTAAGGAGATATTACCCTTCACTCTAGTATTTAATTTCTTAAGTCACCATGTAATTCTGATTCGGAAAACAAGCGCAGGTTAATGCAGGTATCTCTTTTACAAGACCTCAAACTTATCTTGGATGGCGCCAAAAATCTTGTTCATTTTAATGCCTCGAAAACACAGTCATGTTTGCTGTCGCGAAAAAAGTCTGCCAATGCTCATCCGTTACATATAGGGCCAAGTTCTGCAGAACAAAGAATCGTTTAATCTTGTCGGCGTTACTTTTGAGAATAACCTCAACTGGCACAAGTACATTACATCCATAGCCTTGGCGGCTTCAAAAAGCTTGGATTCCTCTTTCGAGCCAGAAAGTATTTCTCTTTTCCAATCTGTATACTCTGTATGTATCCAAATCAGACCTCCTTTAGAATATTGTTCTCATGTCTGGGGAAGGGCCGCCCTACAACACTTGCATTCTGGACTCCATTCAAGAAGAGCCTTGGTTTTAAATTAATGATCCCACGCTTACAAAAGGCTTTTCTTCTTGCCCACCTTCGTGCTGTGGGGATCTTGCTCTTCTACAGGTATTTTCACGGTTTCTGCTCAGAGAAGTTTGCCAGTATAATTTTCTTAGCTGAACAAATAAATTAATAACTTTATATTAATTGGGGCCCAAACTCCTTTTTTGTTTTTTAAAAGTAAAGATTTTCAATAAGCTTTTTCCCCAATTAATTTTTTACAACCTAAAAGTAAAGATAAATTTTTTCTAAAAATTAATATATTTAAAGATGTAAAGTTTTTTTAATTAAGCAATAAGTCTTTCAAAAAGAATTTTTTTGATAATATGCTTAAAAAAATTTTTTAATCCCAAATTAATAAAACAAAAAAAAAATATTTTTTTTATCTACTGAGGATAAACGTTTAACTACTAATATATGTTAAAAAAACAAGAAGCTGCAAAATATGTTACACGTTAAAAATAAAAAGGTTTTAAAAAATTAAATCGTCTTAAAAAATTACCTAAAAATAAGCCCTTATAAAATATTATATGTAAATATATTGCAGTTTTAATAATATTACATACATGCGTGTCAAATTGATAAAAAAAAAACTTGGTTAATTGCGTTTTAAAATTATTTTTTGTCTGGCTTTCCAGAAAAGTTTATTGACATATAAACACGTTCAGTTTGCTTATACATTTGTAAAAATGTAGGCAGTTACGCATATCGACCAATTTATCCATTTAAACACTTATATTTATGTAAGGAACTGTTTTAATTTTATCTTGCTTTCTTGGTAAGCAAAAGGCAAAAGTAAATACTGAAACATATTCTTTTCTTAAGTCCTTTTTAACAAGCTTCAACAATAAAATATAGGTCCCTTACAGTACATACTTTTACATTTGAAAAAAGAAACTTGTGGATGGTTTTTACCCTAAAGAAGTACAAATATTGGAGAAAACAAGAAGCAATTAATAAGGAGATCCGTATTTTTTATATTTTTTAGCAACTAACGAGGCTTTGGAATACTGAATTTGTTTCAGTTAAAAATTTTACTTAGTATAAAGAAAAAACGAAGTATTAGTAAATAAAACGTTGTACAAAGTATAAAAGACTCCCCAATATCTTTTATTTTTGATATGTCACAGTGGAGACACAAAACCGCTATAGATAGAAATAGACAAAGAAATTGAATTACCACCAGACCGTGAGTTTTATTTGACATATTGGTTTAAGTGCAAGAAAATAAACTTGTTAGACTTCGGTAAAAATCTCGTGAGACAGATTTATCTTGGTTTTGTACAAAAAAGTTAAAAAATAGAACCGTTTTAAAACAGGAAATAAGCTATAGAATACAAATGTCTTTATTTACTAGCAATAAAGTTGCTACAAATTTTTAAAAATGTGTTTAAAGTAAAAAAATACTGAGCAAAATTAAGTGATTTCTTGTTAAAATATTAGATTATCGGTCAAATTAAACCTGAAAAAAGTAGTGAAGCTACAAAAATTCGCATGCAAAAATTAGTAGAAATGTTCGGAGAACCAGTATATGTGATATCTAAAAAGTCTTTATTAATCTCGTAAATTCGCGTATTTTAAAAAAATGTTGACTTTTATTAAAAAAAAAGTTAATACAAGAATAATCATCGTAAAATTATTATAAAAAATCTATATTACTTTTTCCTAAGAGCCGCCTGTTTCTAAAGAAGAAGTATAATATGAGTTCTAAACACAGTTGCGAAAATAAGTTATGCTAAAAGTTATTTAATGACTGTTAACATATTAATTTTTATTAAACATTTGTTAGTTTTGTAGTAAAAACACGAATATTTTCTAACGTATTTCGTACTGTTGTGAGTTTTATAAAAAATGTAGAATTAGCTTGTCTTCCTCCAACCTCTGCTTCGGCTCATCAACGTCTATTTGGGGTATATTATCAAGTTCAATGGCTTGGTTATCAACAAGACCTAAGAGACTGAAGTTAAAAGTAGATCGATAATACATTGGGACCACTCCAGACTTTACTTTCATCTGCACTGGAGAAACTCCTTAACATAATTTCTTGCAACTGAAAAAAGGTATATAGTGTTAAATGCGGCTGCAAAAAAGTTGGATTAATTTGTTTTTAGCATGTACTAGATGTCACGGCCAGTCGTGCTCCAATGTTAAATCACCAATAGCACAGATTCCAATAACAACACGAGGAGACATTTGATGATCGCTATTGAGGCAATTTACTTGCACCCAGCAAGACGAAAGAAAAAGGAAGAAGAGGGACGTGATAAACAAGAAGAAGAGGAAGCAAAAGAATTAGACGATTATGATTCGGACGAATGATTTCCTCCAGTTTTTTTAAAAATTACACCGCTTTCATTATTTATAGCACTACTTTTTTTATTATTCAGTATTTTTAATTAAACAGAATCACAATAGATCGTGGCTGTTTAAACAGTTATATCTTAGAAACGGTGGCTCTTAGGAAAAAATTATTATAACATTATTATGTTATAGACAATTTTATGATCCACAATTTTGTCTAAACTAATTTTTTAAGAAAACTTACCATTTTGCTGAAAAACGCAAAAGACCCGTTTTTGTTACCTTTGACCTTAAATAATTTTTTTCCAGGTACGAAATTGATGAAAACTCTTCAGATTTTACATATAATGCTGTTCCGAACATTTCTACCAATTTTTAGCTCAATTTTTGTACTTTTGCATGTCTAAATTGACCTGATAAAAAAAATAACCTTTTTATCTTTATGGTAGTCCACGAAGTCTTGTATGAATCCTATTTACTAGGTTCGGTGGGTGCCTGGTTTTAGAGTCTTATCCCTGTTTCGTCAACGTTCTTCCTGTACCCAAACATAAATATACTGCACCTATGTAGACAACGCATAATGCCACCATTGACGTTATTAAAAAAAGCCTACAGTTTGGCGTGGGTTCCAAATCACACCCAACAACACAAGGTGTTTCCTTGTAGTTACCCATCCAGTTACCAACCGTCCCTGGCATTGCCTAACTTTCCTGAATTTTTATATTTTGGGGACCCTTAATTACAAATAACTTAGTTTTTCACTTTACCTGTATGTCTGTTACTCTATGTGTTTGTTGGCACCTTAGCTTGAAAACTACAAAGAAAAAAACAGTCCACTTGTTACAAAAGCTTTTAAAAACATATATTTAGAAACCCTTGGAATCTTTTAAAAATAAAAAGGACTCCAATGATTTTATTTCTACTCTAATCAAGTTACCTAGGCTTTAAAATATTTTTTTTTAGAAAATACACACTTTTTAAAAATCATAAAAAAAACGTTTTCAGGGTCTCAAGCTGATATCTCTTCCAATTTTTACACGAAGAATAAAGGTCCAATATTTTTTTTAATAGTCTTTAAGTTGCAGATAAAAGTTTGATACCTTAAATCCCGTACTAAAATAACAAAAAAAATCCTATAGAAATCTTCTGAAGACCCTGTATATATTACAATAAATATACGTTGCAATGACGGTAAAGTAAAATTTATGGGTATTTTTATTATTATATTTGAAATGAAATCTTTGTACGAACAATTTTATTATCCCATTTTCCTTGAACATTTTTAAGAATTTTTCCACAGCTGCAAATAAATATCCTTTCAATATTAACCCGTTTTAAAATTAGCAATTTTGTCGGCCAGTGATAAAATGCCGTCATCAGTTTTCGCTTTGTAACTGGAAAACTCCGCAATGCGACACTAATGATGCCTTATTTGTATGGCCCCGCTTTGATCAAGCGAAATAATAAAAATATTTCTGATATTTTTAATTACACGTCACCCTGCTTCAGGTAAATTAAAAAATAAATTAAATTTGTTTTTAATTTTTAACTACACTATATTTTGAGGCCAGCACTGTAAAATTTATCAATATTATTTTAAACACAATTATAAAATAAAATCAATTAAAAAATAATTAATTTTAAAATAACTTTTTTTAATTAAATATTTATTTCATTTTTTTTAATACAATATTTATTGCAATTCCCTTTATAGAGCTTATAGAAGTTGGAATGACGTAAAAAGAATCAAAATTTGTAACAAAAAAAGGATGATAGTTGTGAAACAGTTTAAGAGTGAGTAAGGGACACTTTAATATAGCGGGACTTGGATATAGAAGTTTGGTGGGAAGAAAAGAACTCCAAGACATTTTGGAGAAAATAAAGAAAACAAAGTGAGTAGTTTAGGGTCTCTTTAGATTGATTTAAAGGAATGCATAAGGGTCGCACTTCGTGCTACTTTACTGGAAGCCGCTAGAAATTGAATTATAGTCGCTGACTCCATGGAGTAAAAGCCAAGAATATACCTATAAAAGAGCAACAAGTCTGGTACAGCTCGTCAATGAGCAAGAGTCGAAAACTATTTTGTAGAAGTAAGGTATTAATAATGCTAACGACTTACATAAAATCAAAAGTGTTAGGAGTTGTGGGAGACGCTATTTTCAAAAGATGGGAACGAACAAAAACTTTCGTGATAGTTTAAAGATGCCCAAAGAAGCTTAACAAAACTAAATATTAGTTTAGTAAAGGGTACTATCGTTAGCCATATTATATGTGAAATAAATGGTTGAAGAAACAAGATCATAAATGCAAAGAAGAAGTAGAGTTTGTGCATGTACTAAGCCTGAAAGTAACCTACCATTAACACCTGGTGAAAGCTAGAAATGGTGACTATCTACAAAAACTGATATTCGTCACTTAAACTATAAAGCCAAAAAATATCTGCCTTATATTTCACATATTAAGCACATTTTTATAAATATTAGAAAGAATTAAGAAATTGCAACAACCTTGAAAACATTTTGAAATTCGGTTATTCAATTTAAAAAGCTACCTGACAAAACGAAGACTGGAAAAGCTTAAAATAAAAAAAAATCACATTTAATAAATCCCATGTCCAACAATTAGAGTGTGAGGTGAAACTAGGTACCAATTAAAGAACGGTTAAAAAATAAACGTC
This sequence comes from Listronotus oregonensis, assembly GCA_019359885.1. Taxonomy (NCBI): domain Eukaryota; kingdom Metazoa; phylum Arthropoda; class Insecta; order Coleoptera; family Curculionidae; genus Listronotus; species Listronotus oregonensis. The sequence goes on from JAHBCN010011911.1 coordinate 5,960, forward strand.
AGGTAATGAGAAGCATGAACTATTTACAGAGAGCAGCGTTGGAAGAAAACAAAATATGGGAACATCCTCATTAGCCATATTCCTGGATGTTTTCGCTAATCCTTTTTTTGATATTAGAAATATCTGTATAAATACCCTTGTGAACATGTATTGTATTGCTCTGTAGAAAATGAGTTTTCTTAGTTTAAGTAAGCCTTATTTTAGTTCAACTTAAAAAGATATTATACCCTACATTGGTAACTTGATCCCCTCAATTTTAAACCTTTTCGCTTTCATGGATATATCTTAAAGTCTTAAAAAGCAGGTATTTTTAAATTTTTAGGGCTAGAACTGCTCCACAGGTTATTATAGTTTTAAACGGGTGAACACCTACTTTTGCCCTTTTCTTTAATATGGCTTAATATCTACATAATTTATTGTTAGCCTTCTCCATTCCATTTAGGAGATACCTTAAGGGAACTTGTTCTGTCAGGAAATTATTGACTATCCTAAGTTTATATTTAGAAGCTTTAATAGGTTTGGTATATTTAAGCGAATCTCTTTGCCTATTTTTGACGTGGAGCGTAAGTTTAGTAATTCTCTTTTTCCTTTTTTTCCTTTTTTGAAAGATCTACAGTTGTGCTGCAAATAATTTACAACCGTTAAAACTAAACCTGTGCACTCATCTTGGTTTTGTAAACGTTTTCTTTAATTGGTGTATTTCTGAAGATGACTAAAGGTCTTAGTGATTAAAGTGTTGTGTTTTAAATGACTTGGAATAATAAAAGTTTAAAAAAAGCTTTTATATAACTAGTATAAAAATTAGGTCTTTATTGAACGATTTTTTTTATGGCAAAGTGAGCTTACGAGCGAAGCTATAAAATGATGAGTCAGTAGAGCCTGTTTGTGTACGCGTTATATACATGATTTTTTGTACGATTGCAATTGGATTATATCTAAATTAAATTTTAAAAATATTTAAGAAATAAAAATTTAAATATACCTGTATAGGGTTGTACCTCGAGAGGTCTACAAGCAGTTGCCACAGCTGTTGCTATGAGATGTAGAAGTTTATTTTTAAAACATGTTAAATTAGTTGATATTAAAGTTTCTGAAAAGAGCTAAAATCATTTAAGAAAAGACTCCAGAATGAAAATTGTGCCAAAAGCCATAATAGAAACCTCAGAAGTCTTAGAAGAAATAAAGACGGCTGCAGCAACAGTTAAGGAGTCCTTAGATTAGATTAGATAATTTGAGCGGAAATGGCAAAAATGACCTCCACTACTGCAACCTTACCAGATTTATTGTGGTTTCTTCTATCGTTCTTTAGAGTACCTTGTTCGGGCCCGTCTTCTTAACTAGACTCCAGAGTCTTGACACTGGCCACTTCATATATCTTGCCGGTTTTGGCTTTACCTCACCAAGCCCAGTAAACCTAAGCCTACATAGTGCTTCGCAGTGGCACCACACATGTACGACTGTTTCTTTAGCCTCCTGGCAGAACCTACACAGGCTATCCTCCATCAGGCCTACTCTTTCCAGGTGCTTGTTGAGTTTGCAATGTCCTGTTAGTTGACCTACCGTTATCCTTACGACCTTACGACTGTGGCTCAGTAGTTCCGAGGTAAACTTGGCCGAGCAGGTCTTAAAGAATTGCCTTGCCTGTCGTTGTCCTTGTGTTTGTACCCACCAGATTTGAAACTCTCTGTCTACCCAGCTCTTAATAGATGCTTTAAAGGGGCCTGCCGAGATTCCACAGAATGGCTCAGGGCCTATCATTTCCATGGCTGTTTTACACCAACTAAACAACTTGTGTTTATCAATGATATGTACACTTAAAAATAAACAAAGACATTTGCATTTTTAAGATAAAAAATATGTGTTTCTACGATATATGTTTTTTAAGTTAATATTACCCATTTTAAATATGTTCTATAGTTTTGTGGCGGATTCGTGTTTGGATATGTTTTCTTTGGAAGTACTCGCCTTAAAATTTTCTAGAAAATAGGAACACTTCGGTCCAGGTTCCGGGGTATAGCCAGCTGAGCTTGCTCAGCCCTATTGACCCCTATGAACTTGTAGATTACCTGCAACAAAAAAGAAGAAAAAAAACCCATAAAACACAAAAAACAAAAAATACCAATCTACGTTTCGGTGGCAAACTTGGCCAAGCAGGTCTTAAAGAACTGCTTTGCCTGTCGTTGTCCTGGTGTTTGTAACCACCAGCTTTAAAACTATCTGTCTACCCAGCTCTTAATAGATGCTTTAGAGAGACTTGCCGAGATTCCACAGAATGGCTCAGGGCCTATCATTTCCATGGCTGATCCTCTTTTGGCTAGGTCGTCGGCCTCTTCGTTACCTGGCTGCCCTCGTGGCCTGGTACCCCGTGCAGAAGACCGATGCTATTAGCTTAGCACCAACCTTTTAAAGTATAAGAGTATCTATAAGGTATCAATTTGTTGTTGAATGTTTAATTAAGTTTTTAATAATATTTTTAAAATTGTTGTTTATTGACAATGACAGTTACTTTATTTTACTAGCAAAATTGTTCTATAAATAACACTTTATCGGTCAATCGTACATAATAGCTATTTATGTATCAAGGGCGTTACTGGGACTATAATGCCCTGAAGGTCGATTTCGACCTCATGGGCATTATAGTCCAGTAAAGCACGTGGTGCATACTATGCTTTATGTTTTACCCAAAAAAGAGTTTTTCAATGACTAATTACATTATTTATTCGCAATATAAAAAATAAGTTGCACCTGTACCTGTATACGTAAGTAGATAATGACTGGTGTTAAGTTTGACTTTGATGTTTCTGTCAGTTAGTCAGTTGGCATTTTTTATTTAACGATTTGCTCAAAATGGAAGAAATTCCACAAAATATAAGAGAAAAGGCCATAAAAGCGACCGAAAATCTTTTGCCAGTTAAATCAAGGCGACAGTATGATCGGGAGTATGGCATATTTGGTATTTGGAAAGATGCGAACGCAATTCTTCAAATAACCGAAAACGTTTTAATGGCATATTTCCAGGAACTGGTAAGTTATTGATTTGATTTTAATACATATGTTTAACAAACTTTATTATTTTTAGTCGGAAAAATACAGTCGAACTTCTCTGGACCAAGTATTCACCTAAGGTCTACGTTGATGGTCTATGAAAATATAGACATTTCGCAATACCAGTCTCATATCTTTTTTAAAAGTTAAGTCGAAAGGTATACATCCGAAGAAGTCTAAAGTTTTTGGAAGGAGAACAAATATTAAAATGTTATTAAAAGGCTTCTGATGATATCTACTTGGTACACAAAGTACATATTTGGTAATGGGTGTAATTTTGGAGGTTTAAGACGAGATGAGTTGGTCAAAATGACCATTGATGACATTGAAGATAGAGGAACAGTTGTATAAAAGGGACTAGAAACTAAAACTTCAACTTCAAAAAAAGTTTTACTATCATTGGGAAAAAGATTTAGGCGCTTTAAATTTAATAAAAAAGTACACAACATTAAGACCAGCTGGAATAAAGGGGGAAGATTCTTTCTTACCTATAGAAAGGGCGATGTACAGTACAACCCATTGGAAAATACCATGGAAGCGTCCCAACATTGATCGCAAAATTTTTAAAACTGATAATGCAGAAAACTTACACCGGCACTGTTTGCGTCGACATCGTCAACTTTACTTGTTGAGGCAGGTGCTTCGTTTGAAACGTAAAACAACATGGGAAATGGAAAAGCTCTTCAGTAGCTGAAGGATATATAGAAGAAAGTATTTCATCCAAAAACAAAGTAGCCAAAATGATTGCCAATTCAGTTAATTCCGAGGTTAATTCCGTATCGACTATTGAAAATTCTTTAATGGACTGTTCTTCTATACAAAATAGCGTTAGTGCTACCACCGCTGCTACCATCACAAAAACACCGACCATTCTATAGTGGGATCAGCTACATTTTCCGGGACATTTCAAAATTGTAATTTTTATTTTGGAAATAAAGTTTAATTTTAGTATTGTTTAAAGAAAAATTATTTTTTGTATAAACTTGATCTTTATTGTGAGAGAAATAAAATTGGATAAGCAATAAATTTCCATATTAGCGCATTTGGGCATTATAAGCGGGCATTATCATAATGCCCGCTTATAATGCCCTAGGTGTGATAGCAGGTATTATTGCTATCATAACATATTCCGTTTCTAAGGTATTATAGATCAATAATAGATAGGTAAAACATAAACACATTTATTAATCCTACATTATTGTCTAAAACCCGCAAATAAGCACTACAAACCTTTTTTAGAAGCATTTAAAAAACACAGGTCCCTAGTAAAATTCCTAAAAATTACTTAGTAGTAAGAACGACAAAAGATGAAATTTATCTTTAAGCAAGGCGTCTCGTCGCGACGTTAGCGTCGCATTGCGGATACTTTCAATATAATTACCAGAGCTAAAACAGTAATTCTCTCGCAACATAAATATTTTTTTATTGTTACAGTTTTTAACCATTGAGTAAAATTTACGACTTCTGGTTTCGGCTTTTCATTTACTTTATGACATTTATTTTTGCTAAAAGGAATTATTATCTTCTCAATTTGCATACAACGTCTCCCTGTTTAAATTTATTTTAATCCTGTATTCCAACAGCTTACTAAAAAATTTTGGGTCTTTGATTAAATTTATTACAAATTTGTTATTGTGTGCTTTTTACTGTCCTAAAATAAAGTAATATGTTTTTTAACAGACAAGGTGTCCAAAAATGTATGGTACTTTTTGTTCTGTTATAACCTATGTGAAGGATTTTATTTTTAAAATTCCAAAAGTGATTAATTACAAATAAGTAAATAAATAAATAAAACGGCTGTACAAAGTTACTGTCTCTTACTTCATTTTTATTAAAAGGATTATACTTTTTTATAAAAGTTAAAAAAACATATTTAGTAGACATGTTTTATATTGATATCACAGATTTATGTATTAAAAAGTCTAGTAATGCACTTGCCAAAAATTTTTACGCAATTGGACCAGTCCTGGTCCTGGCACTGAAAGTGAACAGCCTCAATAAACACTAGGCACTGGCAGATTGCTTAAAAAAATATTTAAAATATCCAAAAAACTCGTAATATTTATCTATGTTTCGGTGTACCACCCTTTTCAAAATAAAATTAATTCTTTTAAAATTTTAATGAAAATTAAATAATAGATAACACTAAAATTTTTAAATTTTTTATATAAAAATATTTATATAAAATTTTATATAAAAAGATATTTTTAGATCAGCTTGGCAAAAAATACGACCCAATGTCATAAATGACATATTGAGTTTTCGTAATGCTACCAACACTAGTTTGTAACATTTTAAGGACAAAAAATGTTTTATTGACAAGAATAGAGACACCTATCTCAAAAGTGTTGGTTTGTGTTGTCAATATTTTCGACAACTGTGCGGCATTTTAAACGTTTTACACCAATCAAATAACTTGTTTTTAATAATAATATGTACATTTTAAAATAAAAAAATGTCTGCATTTTTAAGAAAAAGAATATATATTTCTACGATAAATGTCTTTTAAGGTAATATTACCCATTTTAAATATGTTCTATAGTTTTTTGGCGAATTCATGTTTTGATATGTTTTCTTTGGAAGTACTCGTTATGAAATTTTTGTGAAAATGGGACCACTTCGGTCCAGGTCCCGGGGTATAGCAAGCTGAGCTTGCTCAGCCCTATTGACCTCTATGAACTTGCAGATTGCCCGCAACAAAAAAGAAGGAAAACCCCCCATAAAACCCAAAAATTAAAAATACTAATCTACGTTTCAGTGGCAAGTCGGCCACCGTTGTCGAAATGAAATTTAAAAAATTAAAGTAAATTAAAAATAAAAATTGCTTTTAAAACTCGGAAAAATCTGAAAGCCATCATACTTTTTATGTTATTTTGTCATAAATGTCATTAGTTTATTTGACTGGTATATTTATAGTAAAAAAAAGGTGGTATAGTGTGTTAATTGATTTTAAGTTTACCTGAATTAACTTTAGCATCAAGTATAGGTTACAATGTAATATTTAAATTAACAAATATTATTGCTACACATTTATCTTTATTTATTAAAATAAATGCACTTTCTTTTATTTTTTTTTTTGATAAAATGCTAAAAGCATTCCAGTTTATTATGTGGTTGTTATCCAATGACTGTTGACAGATTTTTGACTTGTGAAATGCTGTGTTTTTAATATATATTCTATCTTCATTTAAGCGTTTGGCTAATGGTCTGGAAGTTTCACCTATATAAAATTTATTATATTTACAGGGGATTTTATAAGTAACATTTTTTGTGTTTTCGTTTTTATTGTATGGTTTTGTTTATTTTACTTGAGATTTAATAGTGTTTTGTGTTTTAAAGATAGTACAAATATTAAATTTATTACCTATTTGCTAAATTTTCTTTGATAAGCCGGGTATATATGGTAAAAATAGATTTGTAATGGGTCTATTTTGATTTTGTCTTAAATTTGGTTGTTCAAATTTTAGATAGCATTTGTTTATAAAATCGAGAGGATAAATATTTTGAACTAAAATATTTTTTAAAAAGAATTTTGTTTATTTTCTTTTGACAAAAATGCATTAAGAAAATGCGTAATCATGATAACTTATGGGGTATTTTTTCAAACGAGTTTTGGAGCTTCAACCCTTTTTTTTTGTAAAATGTGTTTTTTTGTGTAGGATTTTGACGGTGTAATTACTCTTTACCTTTATTATGTTGCATATTTAATTACTGATATTAAACTGAATTATTTTAAATTAAAATAGAGAAACGCTATATATAAAATAAATTAACCAAGCAAAAAAAATATTATTGGAACACGGCATACCTTGTTTCGTCACACGGCTTTTTGATATGACGATAAATTTAAGGTGTCAGATATAAACTTTAAATTATAATTACGCCAAAAATACTTTTTTCTGGAGAAGATATTTGCAACATGATTTTTTTAAGTAGGCAAAGGAAGAGATTTAACGTGTTTTTATCAAATAAATTTTATGCATTTTGAACCATTACGACTTTAAAAAAGGCTGTTGGGCTCCCAGAAAAAAACCTAAAATATCAGAAATTGTAGTTTTTTGAAGAGTAAATATCATTTTATCACTAAAAATAAATAAAAAAAAACAATATTAAAAATAAAAGGAGATGGAAGGCTTATAAGTTTCCATACATGCACTGTACCTCATATAATACATGTTAACAGAAAACAGAAAAAACAACGTATAATAAGACACAGTTTCTTATTAATAAAATACTCCGGAAAAAAGACCAAGAATACTACAGTAGTAAAATACGTCATAAAATAGCGTAGAGTTCTAGGCAGCGGTAAAAGATGAAATTTGTTCTAGAGCATGGCGTCTAGAGCGTCGTGTCGTTAGCGTCGCAATAATATTTTCAGAGCTGAAAACAGTAATTTTCTCGTTGCATATAGATTTTCCCATTTTTGAAATCATTTTAATATCGGGTAAAATTTATGACTTCACTCGGCTCGTTTCGATGCAACACGTCTTTGCATTTTAATGCCACTGTGGCTTTCAATTTAAAATCATAATTACCGTTTTAAAATAATAAATTAAAAGAGTAAATTAAATAATTAAATAACGAAATTAAAATACCATATATTTAAACAAATAACGGCATAAAAGTTTTAGAAACTTCAATGGGCCTTTTTCACTGGTAAGTTAAAGTTAAAGAGATATGGTTAAAAATAACAACTAACAATTCTAATGTTATGAATAGATATACACTGATATACAGCGACCAATAAAAAGGAAATATGAAATATAGTGAAGGAATTCCATGAACTCCTTTACAAAACTCAATATGATGATAGTGACGGAGAAAACCCTGAACCCGAAATCCTGACATCAAAGGGAGGCAATGTCAACCAAGGATCAGAAGAGCTTTCTGATATTACCAAATGGGAAATAGAATAAGCATTAAAAACAAAAAATAATAAAGGGCCAGGGAAAGACAACATAGTTACAGATAAATAGGAGGCCAACATCTACTACTAAAAATAAAAGAGCTTTCTCTGTCTATTCAATAGTAAAGTCCCCAAAAATTGGCATAATTACATTGTGATCCTGCTTCACAAAAAATGAAATATAGCAGAACTAGAGAACTACCGACCTCTTAAGTCACCTTTACAAACTTTTTACCCGACTGGCAGATAAATTAGATTTCTATCAACCTGTAAAACAGGCAGGTTTTCGTCGTGGATTTGGAACGAATGAACACCTCCAAAGCGTCAAAACCCTTATAGAAAAGACAATCGAATACAACAGAGCTTTGGCAATGACATTTGTGGACTTCTACAATGCCTTTGATACAATAAAGCTAAATGCATTGTGAAATGGACTTCAGGAATGTAGTCGACTACCGATATTCCAAACCCATCCATAATATCTACAAAAATGCAACAATGACGGCAAAAGTACATGAAAATACCAACTTCATGAAAATTGAAAGTAGTGTTCGGCAAGGCGACACGATGTCACCAAAGCTGTTTATTACAGTCATTTGGAGTGCATTCAAACAATTTGACTGGAGTCAGAGAGGTATAAACATAGATGGCAAGAACGTAAACAACTTACGTTTTGCAGATGATATATTCTCCGACAATATAGAAGAAATGCGACTGATGTTGCAGGACCTGCAAGAGGTGTGTGGAAAAGTCGGTCTTAATATCAATTTGTAAAAAACAAAATTCATGACAAACCTTGTTCCCAGCTGTGGCTTGAGGATTGGCAGAGCTGAAATTCAAATGGTAGATAGATATGTGGACCTTGGCCATGAGGTTAGTATCTTAAGGGATAACCAGACATGCGAACGAGAGAGAAAGCTCACTCTTTCATGGACACCTTTTGGAAGACTAAAGGATGTTTTCAGTAATGACATATGGCTCAGAAACCCTAACACTAACAACAGCAACAGCTAAGAAACTTAGAGTTACACAGAAGAAGATGAAGAGATCCATGCTTGGTGTGACCTTGAGGGACCACTTAAAAAACAGGGATTTGTGCAGAAGAACCGGTGTTAGCGATGTCGTTAAAGCTATTTCGAAGCTTAAGTGGAACTGGACAGGCCACGTTGCACGGATGCGGGTTCATGGATGGGACAAGAGGCTTCTCGAGTAGAGACCTAAACCAAAACAAGCAAAGTAGAAGAAGACCGCCTACGCGTTGGTTGGAAGATATTAAGAGGATCTGCAGCAACTGGATACAAACAGCACAAAATCGATTGGAATGGAAAATTATTGGGAAGGCGTATGTTCAACAATGGACACGGAGGGCTGAATAATGATGATGATGATGAATGATGATGATGATGATGATGATGATGATACAGCGACTTTTAAAGAGTTCATATTCGATAAATGACGTTTTTGTATTCGCCCAAAAAAAGGCTATTTTAGGGATTCATTTCATTCCGCAAAATGAATCTTTTTCGGACTCAATTAAAATATGTCGTCATAGCACCTTATATTAATGCAACAATTGAACACCTAACTTATGACATTTTTCAAAAATTGACTGGCGTTGTCAAACGACTAATCATACACAACAAAAAGTTTAAAGTTTACATAAATGTGGTATTTTCTCAAACATCGGGGAATCTTATAACTGACTGTGCAGGCGACCCGAAGTCATTTTCTTGCGGGATTTACTTTTTCTTTCCCGGCGGAAAACACCCAATGATTTTTAAACATTTGTATGGGCGGTTTTCAACGAATAAAGATACAAAAAAAAATAACTAAATATAAATCCCCCTTTAAAAAATGAAAGGCCCCAAAACTTTCATGAAAAAATTTTAAAAAACCCTTTAAAATTTTTAAAATGTATGGTGCACGTGTAATCGCATTACAAAATAGGATTTTATTAAAAAAGTTGTATGATTATACTCTTTTGTTGCAAGCATACATTTTATGAATATTTGCAAAATGAAGTCACACTAACATTTTTAAAGTCATTTTGCTAGCTCCCTGTTTTTTATTGCCAATAAAAATTGCATTCGGGCTTGGCTAAATTGTATTATTTTTACGGCTTAAAAAGGTGTGATATGACCCTATAAATATTTTTTCTAATTTCAGCCAGAACTCAAAGCAAAAAAATATTTCTCTTTTCTGTCCTCTTATCATTATGCCAATATTTTCCAAGAAGTTTTTATTTTATTTAAAAAAAAAAATTTGAATGCACTTATTCTCTAACGAAAATATTTTACTTATAATATTCACTCTTAATTCTAAAATTATAATTACTAAAATCTCTAGTTATGCTTCCGGTTATTTATTGGTTTTAAATAGTTTTTTTATGATACAGGGTGGGGCCATATTTGACCCATTTTAATCGAGAATAACTTTGAACAAATAAAAGGTATCAAGATGCGTTTTGCAGATGCATTATATTTAAAGTTTATTCTCGTACCTTCACGATTTTTGTGACATTCCTAGCTCAAAACAAATTCGATTTCCATTATAGACAACTATGTTATTTTAAATGGAACACCCTGTATATGTTTATATTTTCAAAATTTATTCTTCCCTTTTTAAAAAATTTTAACACAAGCTAGGTTATCTCAAAAACAACGTATTTATTGACCCTGAAAATTGACTGCATGTCGACCAACAATATTATTTAACAATTAAAATTTGCTTCATATGTTACAAAAAAAGGATCGCCAAAGGTTTAGGTTACTCACAAAATAATATTTTCCCAAAGGTTACAATATTTTTTAAAAACTACTGTAAATGTTAAAAAAAATCCCTTTCCCGGGCCGATTTCCCGAGCACTTATTTAAATTCGAAAAAACTTAGTAAAACTATTGACTAAAATTCTTCAGGAATATTTTCTATTATTTTTCCCGGATATTAATTTTTAATTTGTCAATTTTGGGGAAGTGGACTACAACACCCTTTTTTATCCCCACAGAAAAAAATCTGGAACAGTCAAACGGTGAACGATGTGGTCAGGAAATAGGGCCTCCCCCTTCCAATCCACCGGTTTCAAAAGTTGGTCAGTGAATCCTTGTAATGTTAGCATAATGTGGTGTAGCCCCATCTGTTGAAAAAAAGACTAAATTCAATAGATTTTCTTCAAAAATTTGGGGGTAAAATATTTCCGGGATATCAACGTAAGTCCAAGAGGTTACAGTTGTTTCATGAAAAAAAAGCCATAAATTTTTGTTTTTAATACCACACCAGACTGTGACTTTGGGGAAACTCTAACGTGTTCCCTTATATTATCGAGGATTTTCTGTTGCCCAAAACCTACAGTTATGCTTATTTACTTTTCCATTCAGGTGAAATGTGGCTTCGTCGACATTATTAGTCTATCCAAAAAAAAGTATATTGTTCCTTACTAAATTTTGAATTTGGCAAAATTCCACCCTTTGTGTAAAATCAGTTTATTTTATTTCTTGTGATTTGAATTTTGTATGGCTTTAATTTAAGTTCTTTTTCATGATTTCTTGTACTGTAGTTTTAGGAATATGGACTGAACTTGAGATTTTTCTGTTGACAATGTTGGATCTTCCTGAGTTTTTCCCGAATTTGTAACGTTTTATTTTTGCAAAAATTTTCAATTTTACTTTTCTTTTTACTAAAGATCCTGTAATTCAGAATTTCTTCCAGATTTTAATTGAATTTTTTTTGGGTGGAGCCATTAAACATGTTTCTAAATCTTCGCTGGGTTTCTTTTACTAATTTGGTTTCGACAAACATAATAACACATTTTCTTTCGCTTAACGAACATTTTGCGCCTTTAAATTAAAAAAAACTTGTCAAAAATGACCAACAATGGCTGACAATGAGGCTTGTTGCCGTTTGAAAAAGAGATAACTTTTTTTTCCCCAGGCGACTTTTCAAAAAAACCTTTTAAATAATATCTTCGACATACAGTCAATTCTTTTGGGGGTCAATAAATGCGTTATTTTTTAAGATAACCCTAGCTTGTGTTACATTTTTAAAGGGGAAAGATTAAATTTTAAAAATATTGAAACATATACAGGGTGTTCCATTTAAAATAACAAAGTTGTTTCCATATCGGAAAATCGGCCATTTTGTTTTTTTAGCTAATTTTGGGAAAGTCACATAAAAATGGTAAATATACGAGAATAACTAAAGAAATATAAGTATATTTGCGAAACCGCATCTTGATATCTTTATTTGCTCAAAAGTTATTCGATCAAAATGGGTCAAAATATGACGGCCACTTGAAAGTGTTAAAGTACAATTTTAAGGAGAATGTGAAAAATTTGCAAATGAACGAAGCGATTCTGCAACTCACATGAGTACTTTTAAAAAGGGACTTTTTTAAAAAATATCATAAAATATTTTTCTACAAACGCAATAATGCAGTTAAAAATTAAATTATTTAAATATTGGAACATATAGTTTAACATAGCATAGTATATAAAAATTATTGAAGTTGGCAACAACCTTTGTTGATGCTCGTTGGTTACGGCATGTTTACTTTAAATTTGATACATCGGGTCAGTTTAGCTCGTTTTAGTTTTTACTTAAAATCAATTTGAAATGAAAGAAAATGTAGGAGAAAATATTGGTTGCATCGATCCATTTAAAGAGATAGATGAAGCAGCCAGTAGAGCATAGCTGGATTTACTGCCCAGAAAATTTCGTATTCTATATAATATGGCCTACAATAAGTCTATAAATTAGTGTAAGAAGAAAGGTGTTGTTGGAAAATATACCGAAAATATATTCCTTGCATATTTTAAGGAAAAAACTAAGAATTGGAAAGCATCATCGTTATGGTCGACTTATAAAATGAACAAAGCTATGCTACGCATAAACAATGACGTGGATATCAGTAATTTTTTAAGCTTATCGCTTAGTTAAAGCGTCAAGGAGAGAAATACCAGCCCAGATAATCAAAGATTGTGAGCTAAGCGCAAATTGACCAGTTTCTGAACTGTGCACCTGATGATGAATACCTTCTAATGAAAGTAGTTACCATTTTACGAATTTTTGGCACCTGTGGCATGGAGGAGCTTGGTCAGTTGACTCTGGATGACTTGGAAGATATGGGTACTTCATTGATGATTCACATACGAGATAGAAAAACCAAGGTACCACGAAATTTCACTATCGGTGAAAAATTTTATTTGGATTTTTATCTAAATTGTATGGCTCTTCGTCCAGCAAATGTAGGATATCGGAGACTTTTTCTAAAATACGCGAAGGGTAAATGTACCAGAAATCCCGTCGAAAAAATCCCAGCTGCTATAGCAAGATTTCTGCAGCTTCCAAATTTGATCCTCCATACGGGGCATTGTTTTCGCCGTTCTTCAGCGAGTTTACTTGCCGATGCTGAAGCAAATTTGACGACAATTAAGAGGCATGGGGGGTGGAAATCCTCTACCGTTGCTGAGGATACGTCGAAAATTCCGTATAAAATAAGAATCTATTTCCAGAAAACTACCCTTAGTAAAAACAAGAGCAGCAGATCGTGCCTCAACGTCGAATGAGAATGCGTTTTTTTCTGTTGAATCCACCTTAACTCCGGAGAGTGCTAGAACTGTAGAAGGAAATTGTTTTTCAAGTCGTTTAAATTATTCAATTAAAATAAATGTTAGTAAATAATAAACGTTGATGTTACGTTTTAAAATTTGACATTTTACTTTTAACACTAGCCCTTTAAATAGTTACTTTAAGGCACTAGTGCTTTAAAGTAACATTTTTAAGGCATTCACATAATGTTAAAACTTGATTTTTAACTCATTTGTAGAAAACATATTTTAAAACAAAAATTACGAAGACCTATCAAAAGCAAATGACGCATTTATTCTCCGCAACGTGTCGTTAGCATCCCAATAGTATTTTTGGAGCTCAAAACAGTAATTTTCCCGTTGCAAATAGATTCTCCCATTTTTAAATTTATTTTAAAATCGGGAACAATTTATGGCCCTGCTCGCTTTGTTCCATTGCAACGTGTCATTTAGATTTTAATGCCACGTTGACGTTCAATTTAAAAACATTATTGTCCTTTTAGAACCGTCAACTGTTATGACTTGAATTTGCTGACACAACAAACAACGGGGGAATAGAAAGTTTCCGTTCTTCCTATTTAGGAAATAACGTAACGTTACTTCGTTAATAGAATGTTTCTATAATGTTAGCTCTAGCTATATAAAAACATATTTGTGTAACATTTTTGCTATTACCGGGATCTTACCTATCAACATTGCACGCTGACGCATTATAAATAAACAGTGGTATTAGCGAACGTTAGATTTAATTCTTTTGTTATAGTAAAATTATTAGGCACATGACTTCCTTACTTGGTAGGCTCCGAAGTAGTGAAAACTGAAAGGTGTAAAAAAATATCTGCGTTTAGTAGGTGTTTTTGCTAGATTTTAAATAACATAAATAAGTAGGATTAATAAACAGTGAGTAGCTAAAATATGGAAAAAAATCCTAAAACACGTTTATTTAAATCCTTTTTTTGCATTTTTGTACTAAATGAAAAATATTAAGGGTGTGCCAGAAGATATTTCTTTTTTATCGGTAAACAATTTGTTTTAAGCTTAATTTTGAATTATGCATCAAATTCAACGTATAATTCATACACGATATATATGCTCTATATCTATTTCTAACTGTTTTAAGAATGGACTTGTTTTAATTTATAGAAAAGGCACCTAGTCTTAAACGTAAAAAAAGTAAATTTATTAGTACTTTAAAAAATAATTTTTAGATAATGATAAATATGGTTTATTAAAATAAAACTCAAAGAACTTATAACGGTAATTGTCTCAAAAGTTGCCTCCACTCCGATTTTGACCCAATTTGATATACGGGGGTTTTTTAGAGCGCTAATCACGAATTTGAAAAAAACTTTTTTTTGGCAACGTTTTATTCTCAAAATATTCATCATCAAAGTTAAAAATCAAACTAACCTCATTTTCAATATACTTTCCCTTGTCTTCCTTCCTTTGCATACAATTTATGATTTTTACACTAAATTGGTACATTATATTTTATAAACACCTTCTAAAAAATCAGTTTTTATGTTTATTTTACACCTTTTTTCCATAATATTGCAAAGCTTCACTTTCAAACGGGCGTTCATGTGTATACATGGTTGTGCCATTGGAAAGTGAAGGTTGCAATAAAATATTAAAGAGGTATGAAATAAATAAAAAACAGGTTACAAGAAGGTATTTATAAAACACTGTGACACAAACAGTGTAAAAATTAAGAATTCTGTGCAAAAAAAAGGAGAAATAGTGTAGATGAGGTTACCTTAATTTTTAATTTTGATGCTTTGGTCAAAATCCGGGTGGAGGCAACTTTTAAAACACAATATCGATATCTGATTATTAAATGAATTTGTTTTATGTTTTGCCGCTCACTCGGGTAAAATTTAGGGGGCATATTTATACTGAAATATGCAAACGTATTTAAGGAATTACAAAAAGTTATTAAAATTAAATTAGAATACATTAAAGTAACTTTTTCTCGGTTATAATTGCTATGCAAGTCTTTTTCCCTATTACAGATGCTGCAAGAACTACACCGACTAGAGCCATGGTGGTAATATTGAATCTAACCCCCTTGATATTTTTGTAAGGAAAGCAGCTTTGAGGATTCTAACATGCCTTAGCATGGTCGGTCTCTATACTAATGTAGGCACTGAAAGCTTAACTAAACGACGCTTGTGAAAGGATGCTACAAAAGAACTTCCAATTCTGCAGGCAAGAGCGGAGCTAATTGCAGCTAGATTGGTTTTCAACAAACCCTACATAATCAACATAAAAGTAACAATATAAAAAAAGTCCAAAGGAACCACTAACCTTTACACTGACGGCTCAAAGACCAAGGTAAGTACAGGCTGTGGCATATACTTACCAGCTATAAACCTGAAAATCGGTTCCACAATGGGTGCCGAACCCAGCGTGCTTACGAAATTAAAAGCAGCAACATTACCCACAATACTATCTGTATTTATACAGACAGTAGACAAGCACTACCAGCCCCAAAGGGACCAAGAATTACTTTGGGACTTGTACTAGAATGTCAACGAAAACTTGTCGGTCCCGCCCCCTCCATTAGATTAACACCAGCAGCGATAACAAATATCATAAAAAAATATTCCTCTAGTTTGTTGAAGGGAAAGTGGAATGAAACTAGAAACTGCAACCTTAAAAAAATACTGCTGAGCTATCCAGACAAAGTAATAGCGAGGAGATGTCTTACGATATTCAGAATGAACCTCTGAGCATTAACGGGCGTTCTAACTGACCACTGCGTCTACGACTAGACCTATTTAAAATTGGTTTAATTGACACAGAAATATGCGAAGGCTCTAAACAAGAAAATAAGACCGTGGAACGTATTCTTTGCGATTGGTCTGCCCTCACATTTGAACGGCTATGCTGGGCACAAACTGGCCACTATTAGCCGAAATTAAGAATATTTCACATGAAGACGTCGTAATCTACATGTATTAAATTAATAGGTTAGATTACACAGTAAATCTCCCGCCTACAAGAGGAAGCACAAAGGAACTTTCTGAGGTTTAAGTCCGATAGTATTACCACCCTGAAACTTTTAGGTCAGATCCCCCAAAGATTAAGTAGTTTTATGTCTCAAAAGTCGTGTCAATTTTAGGCTTTTCTCAAATATGGACTCTACGATTAGTCACACAACAGGTGAGTTCAGTTTTCAAAGTAGATATAAATATCGAATGTCCTTTTTGTAGTCCTCTAAGCATAACTTTTTGTTTAGTGATTTTTTGCGCTTTATGACGATTAAAATAGTACAGTGTCATAGAAATTAGTACAATAGGATCCATAATACTGGCATATTTTGTTATTTTATAAAAGCAGCCACAACAATTCAACGTTCTACCTTAAAATTAACTGGCATGCCGATAGAATTTGCAATGTTCGTAACAAACTCACAAAACAACTATTTCTATGTCTTGAGCGTTGCATTTCGCTAACATAAAGAGTTTTCTTTATGGTCGGTTTTGCATTTATGTCCTTATTTTTTGTGCAACAAATTATCCCGACCATTTTATCGCAGTTCCTGTTGCGTTAAAATTACATTAAATGAAACATATTGTGTTAGGTATGAGGCTGGAACTAAATAAAATAAATATGAAATAATATGATGTTTATTCTGTTTTCACCATTACGAAATAGTTATTTATACAACTAGTTAAAAAAAGTTTTATTTTGTGTAACGAGCGCGATTTTTGCGCTCGTTACGCGCACGCAAAGTAGCGTAAGTTTTTACTGAAAGCGCTTTGCTAGGATATTAATTTTAATAAAATTTTGCACGAAATATAACATTTCTTAATTTTTTAAAAACTTTATAGACTGTCAACCCACCGTGGAAAAAAATACCATCCTTATCCGGCCTCAGGCCTTACCGGCGATTCAATAGTTTAAATACCATGTAGTTAGATTTTATTGGGTCTTCAAGGGTAATATTGCAGGCGGACAGGAGGTTCTTGTGAATTTATTAAAAATCAGTTTGTGGAAAAATCAGGGATTAATTTTCTTAACGCTATCCTTGCGCCCTTGTCAATGAAATATTGTTTTTTCTCGTCTCTGTCGCATGAGGGTAACGAGATGGAACCCTGAGGTACCGGCCGTTCCAGAGTTCTACCTCGAGCCAGTGCGACAAAGCGGGGAAATCAAGACTTAGCTACTTGGTCGACCGAGGCGACTGCGCGAAGCAGCCGCAGTGCCTAAGTAAGTGGTTTGGTTGGTGGTCGGCCCAGGCCAGTTTTTTATTTATTTATTGATTTAATTCCCAACCAACTATACAGTTTATTCAGGGAATAAACAAAAAAAATATAACAATATATTAACTTTAACAAGAACTCATTAATAAACAGTCAAATTAATTTTTAAATATTTTTTATATGTATTTTAAACAGTGATAATTTTTCAATTTTTTTAATTCTTATTGGTAGATTATTGTATATTTTTATTCCATTATGGAGTATTGATCTCATTCCAAAATTACTTTTTATTTGAATAGTTTCTAATAAATCTGTTTGTCTAGTATTATGCCCATGCATGTTACTAATATTTTTAAGTATGATATTTGATTTTTTTTCTTTTAATTTCAGGGAATGAATGAATAAACATGTTTTTAATTTATATATATGATTAATATCAAAATAATTATTTTGTTTGTACAAATTAATTGTTGGTTCAAGATATGGTAATTTATGAATACATTTAATAATTTTATTTTGAAGTCTTTTAAAGGTGTTAATATTTTTGAGTTTGCTGAACCCCATACTGAAATTAAATATTGTAATTTTGAGTGTACCAAACTATAATAAATATTTTTAAGCAATTTTAAGGGTATATAATTCGAATCTAAACAAAATTCCTATTAAAGGTGATAGATAATTTCGAAGATAGTCTATATGTTTTCTGTAACTTAAATTTTCATCAATATATAATCCCAAAAATTTTATACTCGTGAATAATTTATTTTTTATTTTTAAATGATATATAAGGAATTTTATCTTTTCTTGTTGTTTGCTTATAATTATATAGGAGGATTTATTTAAATTTAAAGTAAGTTTATTAAATTGTAACCAATTAAAGACAATGTTTAAATCATATTTAATATTGTCTTGAATTTCATGTTACTGTCACAAAATATAGGATAGTTGTATCATCGGCAAACAATTTTATATACCCTTTAATTTTAATAAAGGCATAGAATTATATAAATTAAAAATAGTATTGGGCCCAAAATAGATCCTTGTGGTATTCCACAAGAAATTATTTTTGAGGAACTAATGTTTTTTTCAATTTTAACATATTGCTTTCTGTGTTTCAAATAACTTGCAAACCAACAATGAATTTTTCCTCGTATTCCCATATTAAATAATTTTTGAAGTAATATATCATGGTTTACAGTATCAAAGCTTTTTGCATAAATCTAAGGATAACAGAGCACATTTCTTATTCTGATCTAAATTTAATTGAATATCTGTTGTAAGATCTATTGCTGCTGTTTGATCACTAAATTTACGAAAAGCGTTTGGTTTTCCGAAAGAAGTTTTTGAGTTTCTAAAAAGTTGACTATTTTGTATTCATGATTTTTTCTAAAATTTTTGAAAAACTGATAAAAGGAAATGGGTCTATAATTATTTGGATTACTAGATTCACCACTTTTAAATATAGGTGATACTTTTGCAATTTCATTTGTTCTGAAAAACAGATGTTTTAAAAGATAATTCTACCAAATGTTTAGAATTGGCAATAATTCATTTTTGACTGTTTTAATAACTTTTACAGTAATATCATCAAAGCTGCTTTTCTAGGATCAAATTATCAATAATTTCTTTAATTAAAGACTTTTCTTTATTTTGTGACAAGAATTTTATTTATACTAGATTACCTATTTAATTACAAAAAGTCTCAAAGTTTTTATTTTCCAATATAACAAAACAAAATTTCAAACCTTTTTAAAAGGGTTAAATTTAAATTAAATTTTAAAATTTTACGATTGCTGAAAAAATAAAAAAAAATTAACAGCCTTTTATCAAATCTCCAGGACCGTAAAAATTTGAACCGAAATTAAAATATTTTTGGGGGACAGATTCCCTAGTTGAAAAGTAATGACTCTTAAAGACTTAAACACTAGGCCACAGCACAAAATAAACAACACACGAAGCCACGCTTCAATCAGACCCATTGGTCACACTTGCAATCCAAGCAATAAAAAAAAGCAAACTTCTTATAGGAAGGAAAACAGAAAAAAACAAATAATTAAACCTTCGGGATTAATTAAAAAAAAACTAAAGAAATAAGAACCGTAAAAAAAATTATATTAAATCTTAATCCAAATAAAAAAAATATATTTAAAATATAATTCAAAATAATTACGGAAAAAATAGCCTGTTTCGATTCCAGGTCACTCTAGTCTTGATGCCCGCGGGGCCGAAGCGAAGAAGCGTTGACCGGCATGCAGTCGTCGTCATTCGCTTAATCCCATAGAGGGGGTGCCAAGGTTGCCAGATCGACACAACAAATTCTTTAAAGCAAACTTATTCTTAATTGTAATTTTGTTTTTAAAAAGGATACTCCAAAAAAATAAAGGCCTATAATTTTTAAAATTACTTATTAGCACCAAAGATTTCTACTGATTATGATTAGCACATAATTATTTTTTTGTAAGGGCCCAATTTCGATAAATGTATGGTCAAAAATATTCTATTCCCAATAAATATTTCATGAAATGACCACACTTCTACAAATTCTAACAAACGCGGATGCCGTCGGTTATCGTTGTATTTGGAGGGAGAATAGGGAAAATTGTTTTTTTTTTTCAATCTGGCGTTATACCGTATGTATCCTACTCAATTTCGTTAAAATTGGCTCGGAAGCCCTTGCTTTGCCAATCCTGTAGATCAATTATATGGCATACTGTACTATAATTGTTCCAAGGTGGTTAATTTTGCACTTATTACTTCTGTTTTCTATTTAATTACGGCAGTCATCCTATAAAAATTATTAATAAATGATCAGCCCATAGTCAGTAATTTTTATTTAATTGGGCATACTGGGTACGATTGATACCTTTTTCCATGGTGGGCTGACGGTGGTCAATAAGCGTAAGCAATCTTAACATTTTAGAAAATAAAATAACAAATTGGATAATTTGTGGCAAAATTGTAAAGCCGAGCAAAACTAATCCATCTATAAAGCTATTTGTAAATACTTTATTTTTTATTTAATTGAAATATTGTTTTAAGCCTTATTTTGTTTATGTAATATAAAGCGCTATATTAACACTTTCATTCGGAATAAAAAAGTCTTGTCGCCTTACTATTTATTAAATTCAGAATTAAGTTCAGTTTATAAAAGCTCATTAAGTATACATATACTACATTATGGCCAACTTTATTTTTCTTTCTTAATGCAGTGTATAAGTTAAAAACCCCATTAAATCCCTACCCAAAGCTTCAGGTAAGGCTGTGAGTCCTTTGACGATTTACTTTTGTTCTATTATTTCTATACCTTTAATTTATAAAAAAGACCTTATAAAAGTAACTATTTTATTTTCTATATAAAGATCAACAAAAAATTAATTTACTTTTTACATTTTATTTGTATCACTTAAGAAATTTTCTGTTTAAAAGGCAGACTACAGTATAACACCTTTTATTATTACTTGCCTCAAGTAATAACAATATCATATTTTATTAACTGTATACCTTTTTTTATTGTTAAATATTTAAGAAAGCGTTTCTTTAAAAAGCTTTCTTTCAAAAGCTTATTAACTACTTCCACTGGAACATCTAAAATTTAATTTATTGCTCATATTTTATTCTAAATATAAGTCACTTTTACTCGGGGTCTGTAGTTTGGAAAATACCTGTTTATGGACGGCTCTGACACTAATATTAAAAGGGCCATCATTTCAATCCAAATGACATGATGACATGCTATAATTTCTAGACACCGTGCGGTAGGTAAAAGTTTTTCCCCTGCCTGATGCAAACTACTGTTGGGGAAAACTAAGGGTGTGTTATACCGGACGCGATATAGGAAATCCCATGCAATTAAGAAATTAATTAAATACTGCTTTTGCTATTTATTTTGGAAAAATGTAAATAGGGTTTATTTACATGTAGCATTTGAGAAGCAATAGACAAGGTTATATAAAAAAACTAGTTCATTACCTATCAAAAGCTGCAGGATAAACGTTTTCTAAAAATGTTTTGTTTTTTGGAGTTTAATGTATATTAAATCATGTAAGAAATAAGGATTTACTTGCATTCAAGGAGACGTAATAATTGCATTCTGTCACATGTATATTCATAGCGGAATTTTGCAGATCTTTCGCCTAGGTCGCAGTTTCAATACTATCTAATTGATGTCAGACAACTGAAAAAATATCTCCATAAGAAAAAAACATTTTTTAAACATAAAAAAAATTCAGGGTATCACACGATGTGCTTAAAA
>JAHBCN010011912.1:0-27975 GCA_019359885.1 Listronotus oregonensis
CGACAGAAATAGAAATATCTAGAAAACGAAAAATTAGTTTTTAATAAAAGATTTTTGTTAATTAAAAGTTAATAAATTAAATAAAAACAAAATTATTTCAATACCAGCTTTCAGAGACCATATAAGTTTCTGGAATATCTTTATAATATGCATTCTTTAAAGTGTCATTAAGTGCCTGAATACTTTATAATCAGTAAAGGAATTGCTTATTAGTTAAGTGGAATTTTAAAGAGTTTAAAAAAATTGTGCCAGGTGGGAAAAATAAGTTAAAGAGGACTGATACCTTTTATAGCCAATTAACCAGTGTACTAATACAAATTGTGGGTTAACGTGAGGTTGGTGTGTCAATTATAAAAAATTCAGATGGGTAGAAGCCAGCCCCATATTTACGTACCATTACAAGACATCACGTATGCATTTAAAAAGGCCAAGAAAATAGAAATACGGGCACCGGGTTGACAACAGAGCGTCAAGATGTTGATTAACAGTGGAATTACAATACATCTACTGCAAACTTGCAGATCTGTAAATATGGCCGACTTACAGATGCAACTCTGTTAAAAGACTGTCACCTATTTCAAAAAGAATCTGCAAATCCGCCATACTTAATTTAAAAAAAATACTATTACTGGTTTACCTTAAAAGACAAATGATGGTTTAAGAATTATGTCAGAGAAAAGCAAATTATTACTAGCATTTACTTTAACTAGTACTGCCTTCGTTTGCTGATATCAGAGTTAACCAAATCCATAACATTTCATACTATTCCCTTGGACAGTCGAAAAAGCGCTTTAAAAGCTTCATCTGGCATATCAAAGGCATTACTTCGCACAGCCAAAATTCGACCGTTTAAAGAAGCCCTTCTTCTACATCTACGTCGACGACTTATACCAATAATAAACCCAATAAAAACCTTTTGTAAAAATACTTAAAAATCTATCAACTTTTTTGATACACCTCTTAGGCATCTGCGAATTTGCAAACAACTTACAGTTGCAATACGTAGAAAATTGTTTTTGTAATACGGATCTAAGACTTCTGTCTCTTAGAGGTTGTTTGGGTTCGACTCGGGCAAATACGAATCAGTGGTTTTAAGAATACGGAAGGTGACAGTCGGGATGCGTGTCTGGTATCGCCAAATAAACAGTTTTGAGCCTTTTTTAATTGTCTCCATGTTGCTCTTGACTTCTAAGCAATTAGTTGTTGGGTTAACCAGCTCATTGCTTCTAAGCATCGAAGCAGGTTTAATATGTAAGACATGTTCATCACACTGTTTATCGAATATGGTAGCACGACACCTCTAAATTTACTAGAGCCCGTCGCGTCGGCAATCAAGAAGTAATGCTTTTATATATTGAGACCATCGACAACAGTATTTTTAAACAAGATAACGTCAGATTACTATCGCTAGAGTATCCGTAGACAATATGGATCAACATACATTAAACCCTTGCCATTTTTTTCCATAAATTGAGACCATCGAAAACACCATTTTTAAACAAGATAACTCCAGAACACTATGGCTACAATAACCGTAGACAATATGGATTAACATACATTAAACATTTGCCATGGCCCCCAAGATCGCCTGATCTTTTAAGTACATTATGAGACCATCGACAACATATTAAACAAGATAACGCAGAACTATGCTAGAGATCCGTAACTATATGGATAACTACTATTAAACCTTCCTTGGTCCCTGCCATTAATTGGTAAACCTGGAAAAATTGTTAAAAATAACTCTGAGACACTAGAAGTAAAAACGTGCAATGAATTAAATAATTAAACATTCACCCATCATGTTATTAATCAAGTTAACCATCGTACTAAATTATTACTTTAATTATTAGCTCTTCAAAAAAAGTCTACTTGTATTTGGTAAAAAATGGCCAATTAATGGAAACCCGGGGGAAATAGGGTTCCCTTGAAAAAATTGGCTGGGAAGTAAACTGTCGGAAATGAATTAAAATAATTTAAAAAATATTATTTAATTACTTCTCCGTAATTGGATTACTTTAATTCAATTACCTTTCCAAAAAAGCTAATTGTATTTGGATTATCAATTAATACGATAATGTAATTGTAATTGGTAATTGATTTTCATGAACCCAAGTAATTTAATTACTTAAAAAATCATCCGATTACTTAGAAAGTAATTCAATTACTTATAAAGTAATTAAATTACTTAGAAATTAATTTAATTACCTAATAAATAATTGAATTACTACGAAAAATTCAATAACCTTGCTTTAGAAAAAACTTCCAGAATTTTGGCCAGCCAGAAAGAGCCGCCGTTTTTATATATTTTTTTGTGGAGCAATCTGTTTATATTTGGGGAAGGATAAAAATATATTTTTATTTTAAAGTCATTTAATATTGAACTTGCCCAGGAAGCAGATTAAATAGTGTGACATGCGCCTATGATGCATATTAGTATAAATATTTTATTTGTTTAATATATCGTGTTTAATATATGAGGTAATTTAAATAGAGTAATTGTTAAAATATTTAATTACTTTTAGTTTTAATTGATAATTGAATTACTTTGTTACTTTTTAAAAGTAATTGCGAAAGCTCTGCCAGGAAGCAGGTTTGACAAGATTTGTAGTTTAATTTTTTTATTTCAAAATTTTCTGGCAACTTTATTTATAAATTTAAAAAAATAATAATAAAATATGGTGAAAAGTACAGATGCTAAAGTAAAGTAATAAAATAGGTATATTGAAATGATACAGGGTGTATCAAAAAGTTGTAATAAATTATTTTATTGTAA
Source organism: Listronotus oregonensis (assembly GCA_019359885.1). Lineage (NCBI taxonomy): Eukaryota > Metazoa > Arthropoda > Insecta > Coleoptera > Curculionidae > Listronotus > Listronotus oregonensis. Next base: position 2,777 of record JAHBCN010011912.1, read on the forward strand.
AATTTAAAAATTTTCGAAGGCGTTTTTTATGAAATTAAAAATAGTCTTATATTTATACTGTCATGTATAATTAAAAAATAAAAAATGACATTATACAGGGATTACCTATTTTTTTGTTTTTTTTTTTAATAATCACAGGAAATCCGTGGTCGAGACTTTTATTTACATATTATATTTGCTAAAAAATAATTTTCATATGATTCGGATTTTGGACTAATATGATGGTTTTGACTTACTACATACTTAATTAAAAAAAAAGTTTTTTTTTTCTTTTTGAGGTATTTTTAAAATATTTTGGAATAAGGGCTTTCTGAAAATGGTAAAACTAAATATGATAAGAGACTTGATTGTGATGTGGGTACCAAATTGAAAACACCGAATTTGTTCTATACAAACACTTTTCGTTGGCCTTGTTAATATTCTCAAAACAATAATGACAATTAAGCTGACAATAAACAACAGCTAAATATGATTTATTAGATTAATAATCTCGTACGTTTTCACAGACAATTAAACTCAAAACACAATAAACATTTTGATATATTCGTGCCCATTAAAGTAATGACAACACTTTTTCTTGCTCGCCTGCCTTTAGATACGCTTCACGTGATACCTGCCCATTTCTTTCTATCAAATTTGTATTCTACTCAGATAATGGTTTTATTTGTATGACGCTGTCTGCGACTTTTAAGCCGATAACAACACTTCATTTAACCTAAAAAAATGTTTAGTTAGATCCGCCGCCCCCGATTTTGATTTTAATACCTACTATATAGTAAAAAAGCCGTAAGACGTGCCACAATAGGTTTAGAGCATCAATACTGGATTCGTTGAGCACAACTGTGCATACATGCCAAAGGACATTTATTTGTTGCAGATATGGGACATGTTATTATTAATATATATATATATATATATATATATATATATATATATATATATATATATATATATATATATATATATATATAATATATATATATATATATATATATATATATATATATATATATATATATATATATATTATAAATATATATTTTTTTTAATATTAAATTAAAAAAGTTTGCTTTAAAGTCATTCTAACTAAATTCTGTCAGTTTTAGGAGTTATTGGCCCAATATTTCTATTAAAGAAAAAGGAAAAAAAGAAGGATTAAAACCTTTTCCAAAAATATTTTTCCGCAACTTTTTGCACTGACACAAAACGTTTGTTGTTTCGTATTTCTTGAGACGCCATTTTCACAGAATGTGGCAATTTTATTGTTTCGCACAATTAAAAAATATTACAGTGTAGATACAAATTCTTTATCGTACGCCACAAAAATAAATTGTCTGGATTAAGGTATAACACGAAACCTCCCATGATCTCAAAATTGTTGAATAATTGACGTAAAAATTTATTTCTACAAGCGTGCGGAAAACTATACTTTTCCGCACTAATCTGCTTGCGGAAAATATCACTTTTCCACACTAGTGCGGAAAAGTAAAATCTTTTAGTTTTAGGAACATAAATAGTATCTAATTATAAAATAATGCATAATGTTGCTTATAATAGTTATATATTTGAAGAAAATGAATTTTGCTGTAATTTTGCAGTCTTTTTATAACATTTATTAAATAAAATAAAATAATCCTAAATTACCAAATGTAAGTACATATTTTTAATAACTCCATATAAATTATCAAAGAATCCATAGCAACCAACTAATTGTTTATGCATCTATCAAAAATAATTTTCTGTCATGCATTTTCCAACCTAATTGGAGAAACATTTTAAATGAATTCTGACAACGATTTACCAGCATTGATTATCGAAGCAGCAGAAATAGCAAGTATAGATCTTCTGCCCATGAAATCTCGTCACAGGTATGACAAAGAATTTGTTATGTTTGAAAGCTGGTGTCAAAGTAAGAGTGTGAAGTCTTTTAAAAAAGGAATTTTTCTGGCCGACTTTCTTATTTATCAAAAACATATGAACCCAATACATTAGGGTCTAGATATTCTATGCTAAAATGTATCATTAAGTTACGAAAGAACATAGATTTAAACAAGTTTTTCTAAGTGACGGCCTGCCTTAAAAAACAAATCGTTGGTTTTAGACCCAAAAGGCAAAAGTCTTTTTAAAAGAAGAAATATTGAAATTCATGGATAAAGCGCCAGATGATACTTATTTACATATAAAAGTGGCTACGATTTTTGGCTTAACGGGCGCTTGTCGTAGAGAGAAGTTTACAAAAATGTCTGGAGCATATTGATGTCCAAGGAAATTTAGTATTGATACACATACCAGACTTAAAAAATCACAGCTCTAGAAGCTTTGTCATTTCTGGAGATGCCAAAAATGAAAAATTTTGAATCTATATGGAAAGTATGCCAATTTAAGAAAGCCGACAACACCACATAGGCTATTTTTTGTGAACTATAAACACGGAGTGTGTACAGTACAATGTATCGTCACTAACCCGGAATTGTATACTGGGAATAGTTTTCGCCGGTCCTCTGCAACACTTCTCGCAAACTCCGGAGAACAACAACATTAAACGTCTTGGAGACTGTAAGTCTACATCAATCGCTGAAGGATACCTCGAGAATTCAACAAATTTTAGAAAGGATATTTCAAACAAAATACTTAATTTTACCGAAAACCATCCAGAAACAACCGTCCAATTGCACTTTTACTATAAATGTTAATAATAATAATTAGTGTATAAATTTCTCCATTAATAAATAATATTTTAATCATAAATTTTTTAAATTATGTTGGTTTCTCCTCTCGCTTGTAGAAAAAATATTGTTCCTATAATACTTGCGGAAAGTAACTTTTTCGCTCTTGGCTGCTTACCCGAACTCCACTGCGCGTCGTTCGTGTAACGGCAGCCGCATGCGGAAAATTATCACTTTCCGCACTTCTTAGGAAAATAAATATTTTATTTGAAGTATTATGATTGGAATATATATCTATATAGCCTTACTTGTCAAGCAATTTGTCTAGTTTCTTGATAGCACATAAGCATCTGTAAGCTCTGTTGGATTTCGATGCATTACGCATTAACTAAATATAACACGGTGCAAACATCAAATTAAAAAGCACACAAATTCATTTTAGTTAATGTATCGCAATATTTTAAATGACTAATGTCGATAGCAAAGCGTTCTGATTGGCTAATAGTAGTAAGCCGAGTGAAACTGTCAAAAATGCGATTTTAAGGACTATCATCAGACCTTTAGTGGCTGGTTTTTCAACCTTGAATTTTTAAGTCAAATGTTTCAGTCATAAATACTGGTTTGCTATTTTTTACTATTTTTATGCAGTTGATATGGATATAATGATCTCGGGGTTTTATTATAATAATGTATTTTCCCACCCTGTATGCATTTCTGTATATCTGTTATATCAACTTTAGGACTTTTAGTACATATATATATATATATATATATATATATATATATATATATATATATATATATATATATATATATATATATATATATATATATATATATATATATATATATATAAAATTATATATATATATATTTTTTTTTTTTTTTTTTTTTTTTCCGCAAGAAATAAGCCAAAATTAAATAGTTTTTCTTTCCTTTGATGGCGTGAGTCAAAATAGGAAAAAAATGAGTTAATATCAAGCATGACTTAGAGCTTTAAAAGTTATCTACAATTCTTTCACCAAGCACGCAATGTTTTTAATCTTACATACCAAAAAGAAATACATTTTAGAACATAAGTAATACTTATAAATTATTAAAAGTTAGACTTAGTGTAAAAATATTGGTAGTAATTTTATTAACCATCTGGTAACTTATTGGGGACCAATATAGATAACCTGGTTTTATGGATTTTTACCTAATAATTGCGTCAAAAATAACAATGAGATCATGTAAGCGTTTGATTACATTATAACCTAAAAAGACATTAAAGCTGTTTCCCTGGTTAAAGAAAAAACAACTCTTGGGTAATATATATATATATATATATATATATATATATATATATATATATATATATATATATATATATATATATATATATATATATATATATATATATATAATAAAATAAATATTAAAAAAATTAAATTTATTTTAATAATAATTTTTTAAATTAAAAATATTATTGGCTATCTTAGCAAAATATATGATTTTTTTTATTCCTTTCCCCAAAAACCTTAAAATTACATACATTTCAATACATAATAAATAAATATTTTTCCTTGACAGAGGTCAAAGACCCATACTACAATAGGTCCGTATGGGAAATCATTTATAAAATTTGCCCATTTTAATAGTAAAAGAAAAAAACATATTTTAAAAATTTTTATAATAAAAAATATTTACCTTTCTTGGGGGAGGGGAAAAAGAAAAAAAAAAGAAAAGAAAAATAAAGCAATATTGGTCAAAAACCTCACTACCTCATATATTTTTACTTTATAAATTCTTATAGTGCTTGCCTTGGACTGATTTCTGGCCTTTAAAAGCAGTCACATAAAAGTCCTACATATAAATTATTTTCAACTGAAAACTGTAACAATGCGTTTCTAATACGTAAATATATCTTTGGTTTATTAGTAATCTATTACTTGCAATTCAGATCACAATAAAAGTAAATTAGGTTCAAAGGTTTTCACTGTAACACTTTTTATTGTGGGCCTACAAATATTAAATTGTCCGAAAACGATGGTGTTATAACGGTAAATAATATGGCATATGGCAGATCCAAAAAATTTTAAAGTTTGTAGTTTTTTAAATTTAAAAGTTTTAAAAACAAAATTATTTGGTAATGGCCCTTATTATTGCATGATTGCATGATAATAATAAACGATTATAAAGGCTTTTCCAATAAGAATAATATAATTTTGTAATCATGTTGTAACCATGGTAATAAAGTTATACCTGTCATTTATATAGTTGTCATTTATGTTCAGCAAATTCCAAGAATTAATTATGGCTAAATACTCGCTTAAAAAACGTCTGGTGATTGTCCAAAAATTTTACGAAATAGTCGTTCTTTTGTGAACAATTTTCGCGCACTTCGCGAAAACTTTGGTCTAAATAATCGCCTTTCTGTGCTTGCCATTCATCGCATCGTTGAGAAATTTAAAAGTAAGTTTACTCTTTTTGATGTAGAAACTCCAGTAAGACGCCGAAATGCCAGAACTGTTGAGAATGTTGCTGCTGTAAGAGGTAGTGTTGCAGAAGATCCAAATGTATCAATTTTTCGTCGTGCTCCAGAGTTAGGACTTACAAAAACAACAACTTGGCAAATTTTGCAAAAAGATTTAAATTAACACCCGTTTAGGATTGTTTGGAGTTTAGAACGACTTGAACGGGATCACAATTTTTCCGAAAAAAATATCTTGTCAGATTTTTGGTTAAGTGGATACGTAAATAAGCAAAATTTCCGTTTCTTTCGCTACATGTCACAGTCCTCATGAAACTGCCCCTTTTTTTTCCCCAAAAAAAAGGGTTTGATGAAAGGAAAATTTTAAGAAATGCAACGGTTGCTTGGCCACCAAAAAGCTGTAATTTGACTCCTTTAGATTACTTTTTGGGGGGTTTATTTAAAATATAAGGTTTATGTAAACCTTTGAGATTACGCCCGATTTATTGCACAAAGTCTTCGAAAATTGGATTCGTCGAATTTACTCGTGTACACGAAGCGAAGGTGGACATTTAAACGACGTGCTATTCAAAACATAAATGTTATCGATTGTACTTTAAGATAATATAAAAAGTGTGGTTATATCTAAAATCATTTCTATTTTATTTAACTTTAAAAACATATTATTCTTATTGGAAAACCCTTTAGTATACAGGGTGATTCACGGTCGATGGTAGGTTAGACGTTTATGGAAAACGGGAAGCAGAATTTTTCTGAAAATTTAGCATCTTACATTTTTTTACCTGTTCTATTGATCTAAAATATTTTCAGCATTGCGACGTTGCCCTTCTATAAAAAGTCCTGGAAACTTTTTTTTTTAAATGGAACACCCCTATATTAACAAGTTTTCATATTCCCCCTTTTTTTTATAATACTTTTTTTTAATATTCCCCATACCTATCTCTATGGGTTTTTCCCCGATAAAAAATAATTTGTGTTAAATATGGTCCAAAACGGGGGCCCCTTTAAATTTAAAATTAAGAAAATTTAAAATTTTCTCAATTCATAAAAGTTGATGTTTTGGTGGTAGTTTAGACAACACGATGAAAATTTTAAATTTTTACCAAGAAATCTTTTTTTTATCCGGGGCGTGCTAAAATTACTTTTTTTCCCCGGGTTTTTCAAAAAAAAAGGGGGGAAAAAAATCATTTTTTCAAAAAAAACCCCCCTTTATATTACTCAATAAAAAAAAAAAATGAAGAAAAAACCCTTTTAAAAATGACATATCACTTTTATCCCCAAATCATCAATTTTCTTAATAAAGCCCTTTTTTTGAAAAATTTTTTTTAAAAAATTTAAATTTTTCCCCGTAACCATGAAAATATCAAGCTTATGACATTTTTTGGGGACTTTTATAAGTAACTTAAAAAAGTTATTGACGGTGTTTAAAAAATCTCCCAAAGGGGCGCAAATATTGATTATTCAAACGAAGTTCTTATGAAATTATTTATTTTACACAGACAATGTGATCAAATCAAATCAAATGTTTGATGATCTTTGGGTTTTTTGGCCCCCTTTGGGCCATGGGATTGGCCACCGAGATCACCCGATCTCACGCCGCTTGACTTTTTTATGGGGTGTTTTAAAAGAAAGGGTGTACATTACTCCATTCCTACTAAAGAAGAACTGCGACGGCGAATATTGCTTTATTAAAGATCTGGATCCCCATCAAATTGAAAAAGCAACCCGGTCTTTTAAAAAAGCACATTCTAAAATGATTAAAAAAGTAATGGACAACTTTTTCCCGGGATTTATTGAAAAATTTTTTTTTTGTTTACAATTTTGTTATTTTTATTTATCTTAATTCCCCTTATTTTCTGTACTTTCACATTTAAATTTTTAAATTTTTTGGTAGTCAAATTGTCATAAGCTTGATTTTTTATTTATTTAAAAAATTAAAAAATTTTTTAAATAATAATTTTTCCCCCAAAAAAACGGCTTTATTAAAAAAAATTTTATGATTTAGGTATAGGGGGCATGATATGTCATCTTAAAAACGTTCTTCTTTATCTTTTTTTATTGAGTAATATTTAAGGGGGGGTTTTTTTTTTAAATAATGATCTTTTGACCCCTTTTTAGAATAACGGGGAAAAAAAAGTAATTTTAGCACGCCCTGTTTGATATGGAGTCGATTTCTCGGGGAAAATTAAATACATCGTGTCTGTCTAAATACCCCAAAAAAATCACCTTTTTTGGGGACAATTTACCCAAGTTTAATTAAAGGGATGTTTTGGACCAATTTTTAAAAAAAATTATTTTTTTGAAAAAACCCCCAAAAATAGGAACAAAAAAAAAAGTTTTAAAGGGGAATAAAAAAACTTGTTAATATAAAAGGGGGTTTATTGAAAAAAAAAAAATTTTAAATTTTTTATAGACAAAAATTTTTTGGCAAAAAAATTGTCTTTTTAAAAAATTTTTTTTTTTTTTAATAAAAACCCCATAGAAAAAAACAAAAAAAGGTTTTTAAAAATTTTTTTTTTCAAATTAAATTTTTTTTTGGGGTTTTTTTGGTTTTTTTTTCTGTAGAAAAAATTTTAAAAAAATTTAATAATGACGTTTCGATCATTTTTGATCTTTTTTAAATCTGAAAGTTAGGTATCAGAAAAAAATGTGATGCAATTCGTCAAAACGAAGTTTCTAATTGGATTTTTTTTCGCAGGCCAGTGTAATATATAAAAATAATTAAAATATATTACAAATTCTTGATACTAAATAAACTTTTTTTTAATAAACAATAATAGGTGTATGTCACTATTTTTATGATTGACCCACGTAGTTACCTTCGTTAGATGGTAAATTATAGAGGAACTTATTAAAGGAGTGGTCTCAATAAAAAAGTCATCCAGGAAAAAGAATATTTAAAACGATTCGTCAGTAAATATGGTAATTTGTTGGTAATTCAATTGTTTGTAAATTTATTACTATTATGACCCATTTAACGTGTTAAACTAACTATATGGGGTGGGATAATTTTTGGTGTAGCGATAATAGGTGGCTATTAATTTCGGAATGTTTATACAAATGGTCAGGGATGTAGTTACAGTTAATTAAATATTTTTTTTAATTTTAAAATATTTTAACAGAACAGTTTTTGTTAAAATATTAAGTTTCTAAAAAAAATAGTTTTTCGAAAGATATAGTTTCTAACAATTTCCTTACGCTTATATTATTAAAACAATTTTCTTATGGTGTTTTATACCGCAGTCAGATAAATCCACTTACTTTGTTTTATGTTACTGTATTTTTACAAAAATTTCTAGGTACGTTTTCTTAAAATTGCGATATTTTTGAACCTAAACTACGATGTAAATTAATTCATATACTAGATAAAAATGAGAAACCTGCACATTTTTAAAAGGGAATATTTTTTCAATCATCAATGTAATTTTTTGTCCCTAAGAGAAATTTCTTAATATTATATCGAATTCCAAAGTTTCCTTTTAATGACAAATTAACCTATTTGTTCTCAAATTAATATACCCAAAATATCAGTTTGTGTTTTAACTAAATAAATAATGAATGTGTTTTGAAAATAATAGATCTGTCACCAGATAAATTATAACCCCTGTTACATAGGTTTTGGAAAAAAATTAAAACTACTTCTTTTTATCCAAATAAACTTTTATGGTTTCAAACTTATTATATCATTAAATCAAGGGTCCTTTTTCTTCTATGACTGGTAATATATGCCTAAGTGGTCTCATGGGGTTTTGAACATCATGTATATTTATTTCTCTTACTTTTTGGAAGATTCGTTGCTGAAGTTCTTGTTCGTTTCGTGCTTCCCAGCCGTTATCGTAGACTTTCTGAGCCAATCGAGTCCAAAAAGTTTCAATTGGCCTGGCTTGGAGGACATTAGGGGGGTATCAATCCTGAGTACATACGGAATATTTCTTGCTTCCAGCTAGTCAAGTGTAGCTCTGGCATAATGTGCTGATGCCAGATCTGGCAAAACATATAATTTCCATCACCGTGATGTACGTTGATAAAATTAGGCAATTTGGTTAAACAATCTCTGTTGTAGACCCCGGCATTCACTGCCTCTCCTCTTACATGACCAACAAAAGGCCTGGATATACCTTTTTCCGATATGGCACACCATACCAATACTTTATCTAAAAACTTAGCTTTGGCTTTATATCTAACTTCATTTGGGGTCTCTTCTATATTGTCGGTGTAAAATCCAGAATTTCCTGGTAGTTCCGCATGGCTAAGGGTTAAATATTTTTCATCATCCATGACAATCGATCTGTTATTATGAACTGCTTAAATTCGACAGTATTTTTCACGCTGAACATCAGTATATTTGGGTGCTTTTCTTTTTTGGTATTTTAAACCACTTCTAGCAATATACAAAACAGTTCTGGAAATTCGAAAGCGAGGCCAATTTCAATAGGTTGCCCAACGACATTTTTACTCTTCGAACTAATCTTTCCTGCTGAATCAGACATTCATGGCGGACCATAGCAACTGTAAATTCCAAGGATCACTTGATATATGGCATCCATATTTCTGCGAAACACCTGGATTTTTTTTCTCAAAACTTCTGTAACAGGGTTTATTTCATGTCACCATAATGATAACTTCTCCTAATTGGGTTAGTTCTAGTTAATTCTGGTTAGTTCCGGTAAGGTATTTGTATTGTATTGTTTGGTATTGTATACTTGTCTCTCTATCGAACAGCCAAAAAAATATTTACAGGGTACTAATTAAATTTTTGATGTAGGTCAATTTTCGGTAACACCAAAAATGAGATTCATATTACATTTTTTTAATGTGCCGCCATAACAATTGTCACGTCCCATGTGTCAAAATATTTTTTAAGTTATTTGACATGTAGAATTAAATACCGAAAACTTTTTTTTTAATTTCTTATTACCGAAAAAAATCCATTTGTTAGAAACTTTTTTATTAGAATTTAACAAACTTATTTATTCCTTGCACATATAAGCACAAGACATATTCTTAATAATAAATGACGGTTCCCCTGGTTAATTCCACTAAAAGCAAATATATTGCCGTGTTCCTAAAACTTATTGCAATTTAGGGTGTGGTTTTTAAAAGTAAAATAACAATGAAATCATACCTATTTTGTGGTTTTATACATATTATATTTTACATAAAATCTATATTTTTACAACTTGCAACACTTCCATTGTATTTTATTTATTACTAATGAAAGCAATTATTTACCTAACTATAAGTACCCATTGATATTTCCTTTTATTGTTGTCAATAATTCTTTTCTCAGCTTTTCCCTTTTCGCTGAAAAACTTGTCATAAAAATTCCAAACAATAATCCATAATTTTTGCCACGGTTCTTGCTGTGCGTGATCACCTGCGCTACTTCCATTATAGTTTCAATTTCATTATTTTACTCTGTTTTAGTCAAAGTATTTGTCGCACCTATTTTCTATTTCCATTATGTATATCAAGTAATAAATTATTCTAATCATCCACTATTCTCTAACCTTCACTACTGGTCTAGTTTATAATAATCTTTTTTTGTTATAGTGAGTTTTTGCTATTTAATTAGCGGGTCCGCTAACGCTGGTCTTAGTCATAGTCTAATAAAGGTATTTTTACAGTTTGTAAGTTTTCTTGTACAAAATTTTTCTTACATTTAGTTTAATTAAATTTAAAAAAAAATTATATTACGTAAACAATTGTATGGCGAATGGAATGCCTAAAAAAATATAATCCAAGCCTTGATTAATAAAAAGAAATTTAAACAATTTTGATACTTCCTGTATATTGTCAATTTTTATTTTACAAAACTGATATACCACTAATTTTTTTCTTCAATTTCATAAATAAAAATTTGATTGATTTCTTGAATTTTAAATTTTAAAAATTTCCCAAAGGCTTTGTTTATATGTTATATGCGATTTCTTTACATATTAAGTGTGTTTTTCAGAATTTTTTTACAGTTTTTCCCCTTTTTTACCCACGTAGTCCTAAAATACACATTCCATAAGAGCGCTTATGTAAAAAAATTGTAAAATAGTGTACACTTTTTATGAATAACAAACAGACCTATTAGATTTAACAAAAAATAATTTTCATCCAGTTAGCCAATGGGTAAAGGTCAGCCCTGCAATGTGTTTTGACAATAAGGTTTACCAACTGACTAATTTTTTTAAATAACCAATTTAATTATTTCTACAATTTTTAAGTACAAAAAGCCTACGCAAATGATTTTTTTAGTTGTCATTTATAAACAGTGCAGTGAAACTTTAAATCTCTAATCTATATAATATCTAATTATAATATATTGTCTTTAATATTTAAAATGTTGCAGTTCATTAAGTAATAAATAAAATAATATTACTATTTCTCAAAACTTCAGCTGCTAAAATTTTGGTCGGTTGATGATTGTAGGGAAAGCATTGCTTCCATGGAAGGTACGCCGCTGTTTATAAATATACATTAAGCAACACTCAACGCTCTTTTAGATTAGCTTAAATGTGTACTAAGAAATATTTTAAGGTTGGTACCTTTAATTCACTAAAAAATTTACCAAAATAACCAAGCAACTACAAGAAAAATAGCGTCTGTCGTATTCTTCTTGCATGAAAAAAAATTGCAGCAATTAAGTTTTGCCGACGACACTATATTTTATCATAATATTTAGTTTTTTAAGCCAATTAATTCCCACCGCTGTGTTCGCACGTCGTTGTCCTGGTTGGGCCCAGTAGGATCTTTTGGAACATGCGCTAGAGTTGCTGGTTATCGGCAACTCTTGTTGCCACCGTATGGAACGGGATCCGAAGCTAAGGCGAACACAAGGCTTAACTCAAGGTGTAAGCATATTGTGCTGATGAGTGAATGACATCCTGTGCCTTAAACAGGTGTCTCCAACGCTGCCTCTGAGATACAGGGCGACCTCTCGGAGTATCTAGCCCTACTGCGGTAATGCGGGGCTCTGCTGTGGTAGACTATTACTTCCCTAGCTCCAAACAGAAAGTGAACAGAACCGCTTTCATAGAAAAAAAGTGACAACGGTGCGCTGACCGAAACGGATAAATCCGTTTCGAGAGGTGCCATCCAAGGTCACAAGCAGACAAAGGTGCGCCGACCGAAACGGTTGAATCCGTTTTGAAAGGTGCTCCTGAAGTCATAGGCGCCTGTTTCAAGAAGAGCTTATCCATCCCGAACAAACAGGTGCTTAGGAAGGGATCCCTGAATTGAAACAGAAGGCGGACAGAACCGCTTTTTTAGGGAAAATGGTTCCCTGGCTTTAAACAGAAAGTGAATAGGACCGTTTTCATAGGAAATGACAGGAGATACTGCCTCAGAAGGAACATCTGGTTCCTGTAACAAGGACCTGGTAGCTACCTACGTCACTAGACCGGGAGAGGAGGGCATGACGGATCTAATCGTCCCCTCATCATATTTTCGAGGAGACAAGGACACTAGAAGACATATTGTGCTCGTGTCCGGTAGCGACACCAGTAAGAGGAGATGTAAGAACTCTCTTCCAATCGATATCGGATTCATTAAAAGTCTGATCCTATTGGAATAAATATAAAAAGGTGTGAGCCACAATAGACCGAGCGGTCGCAGTGGAGGGCGTAAAAAGTCCACTCTTTAAACCTACCTTAACCTAACCTGTGCCAATTAATAAGCCTTATTTAAAAAGCGCAGGTTAATGCAAATATTAATCAAAAAATCAGCAAAAATTTACACGAATGAAAAAAAATGACTATCAATTTTGAATTATCGGTTTTAAAAGAAATATTGTTATTCTAAAATTTTGGCTATGTTTGGTGCTTATTGTTCAACAAGCCAGTATGAGCTAAAACAAGTATAAAAAGAAAAGTAAACAAAAAATAAAAATTAAGATCACTGTCATCAATTGCAAATTTAGGAGGAAGATGATAAAAAAAAATATTTTGATTAGTAATTGCACGAAAATAAAGAAAAAATTAGCATAAGGTAACTTAATAATATTACATGAAACTGCCATACCACCTCATTCTGTGTTTTTGAGAAGCATGATTACCATTCTTATAAATAAAAAGACACCATGTTAAGAGGTAGAGAGCAATTTAACTGCAGGAATTTTGTTTTCATGTTGTAAAATGGGCAAATTAGGGTATTTATATTATATATAATATTTGATTAAATCAATGTCCGTTGTCCAAATTATCTGATATATTTTTGTGTATTTTATATATTTCTGAATATTTAACCAATTTCTCCGTAGTTCTGCCAATGATGTTTAAGTACCAAAACATGCAGATAATGCATTCAAAGATAAGATTACGCGGTAGTGCCACCACGGACGAGATAAAAATAATTACTACCTTTGAACTCACCCCATTATCTAGACGAGCCCTACTTTTTAACATCAAATTCAGACCACATGCATTAGCACGTGGACTTTGTTTATGATCACTCATCAAACTAATAACTGAGCCCGAAGTATCTTAACATTGATGATCTGACAAGAACCGGTGTTTTAACGAGGGAATGGCCGTTTATCCCAATAAATTTCGTGAGATTTGAATTTACATTGCACCAAGTGAAATTCGTGACAACCGCCTCACCTTAGTTTGATATTTTTTGACTATGTTATAATAATTTTCACTTTGAGCTAATCTTGTAAAATACCAATGAATCAAAATAATGCATTAAAATATTCTGAAATTAAATAAGTTTAGATTCTGCATATTCGAAACGTTAGAAATTTGCTAATAATTCTCAGTATTTTCCTCACATGTTCGAGACGCTACATGTAAGTTTAAGCGAGTTTCTGGGAAGTTTTTCTTGGTTATTCTAAATTTATAAACAATTTTCCTAGCCAAACCAAAACAGAGTTAGTTACAACCGAGTTTCATACGTTTTAAAATAACACAAATAAATTGCAGATACTCACTATTTTCCAACTATAAATATGTAAAACTTTACTTTTATTCTATGCAGATATGCATTGAATGAGAGTACCTACATGAGTAGATGAAGAATTTATTATAGTAGGATGTCATTTTTCCTTTTCTGTCGTCAACAGTTTTTATTCTAATTGTGAAAGGAATACATATTTTTAATAACCTGTAATATGTCGTTTAAATTGTTTTAAACGTTGAGGCTTAATCGATTTGTACATATTTAAAAGGGTTTTATACATTTTGGAACCTACTCGACAGCGAATAAATTGATTATCATAAAATTTTAATTTATTTTCTAAAAATTGGAAATATCAAAGATTAGGGTAGATAACTAGAAAATATTAAATAAATAAAATCTCTTTGCAAACTTCCTGGATACTTCTCAAGGGACTTAAAAATACCACATCTGTTCTTTTACCAAGTGTACTTATCGGACGTATTATCCGGTATATATCCCATGTATATATCCAAATTTTTTGAGTTTTGCATGTAAAGTCGGAATTATACCCATTTATAATAACGTCTTTTTTGTTTATCTTTGTTTAGTATATTCCAAACAATGGTGACAACAAAAAAATAAAGTGGTATCCGATGATTATTCATTTTTTTTTATTTTTGGTTATGTGAAGTATCCGACACTTTCAATCAAAAATATTGGTGTGTTAACTTGTTGTCGAAAGTTATTTCGCAAAGTTTTAAATAATACCAAGAAAAAGAATTTAAAAAAATAAAAATAAAGATGGGTATAATAAACAATCGCAGCTGACAACTTTAAATATCTTGGCTTTTTTTTAACTCGAAAAGGAACAAGTCCACAACAGAATCGCACTTCAAATTGAGAATACAGCGAGCCGCAGATGCAACAAAATTAAGACCAATATTTATCCGTTTGTAATTTATACCCCTTGTGGAATCTTGCAAAAGTTTTGATTTTGTCATATTTCACATTTTTAAGGTTGTCTAATTGTTGTTAGGTGATTGACCGAGAGGGCCACCGCAAAAAACCAAGCCTATAAGAGAACCGCATGAAACAGTATTTACTATGAACTATAGTCAATTTTTTTTTACTTTAAAAAAATTCTGAAAAATCGTTAATTTTTTTAATATACCTCAAAAACTACTGACTTCAGGAAAAAAAATGTGTCAAAATTAATGGTATAATAAAACTTCGTCAGTTTTCTTACATATTTTTTTTTGTGGCACTTTTAATTTTTGAGATATTAACGATTTAAATTTAAAATAAAAACTAAAATATCTTAAAAACTTAAAGAATTACGAAAAAATGTAATAGGCAAAAAATATGCCTTTTGGTTGGCTCTATAAAAATAGTTATATTCACATTTTTAATAAAATAAGTAATAAAAGAGATATAAGCAAAAAAGTAATTTTGGACTTTAAAAATTTCGCTAATAATATTTTATTGGTACAAGTAAGTAAACCAGCTCCGATCCATTTAAAATTAATTCAAAATGTTCTATTTATTGAATAAAACAAACTAATAAACATGTGCCTCAAGGCAATGGGGGTAACCTATCCACTTGAAACTTAAACAAAATTTTGAAAAATTGAAAAAAAAAATCATAAGTGCCTTTTTTTCCTATCTGGGTGTTATATACCTGGCAAGACGCTTAACATTTCTCGATCTCCTATCCTTCTATGTGTATAGCTCATCGTTTAAATATTTTTATTATTGATTTGAATAATACTTTTATTAATTTATAAAGACACTCGTTCAGAATGATCTTGAAAAAATGTTAATGATATTTTTAACATAAAAAAAAATTTTATAGTTTTTTTTTTCAGTAAAATTAAAGTGAATGAATTAAATGAAAGTTAATGTTTTAACTTTAATTTAATCATATTTAAAAGTAGTAAATAAATGGGTAAATACCATAATTTAAATAAGAATGGTTTTAAGCTTAGAAGAAGTAGATAGCTTAATAAGAGAAATGTTTTAAAAGTTTAATACTAAAAAAACTATATAAAAAAATATGTTAAAATTAGGATTAAAATTTTCATAAGACCATTCTGAACAAGTATCCGTCTTTAAAAAATTATTGATATTAATATCAAACCATAATAAAAATATTATAACGATAAGCTATACACATAGTAGCATAGGAGATCGAAAAATGTTAAGCGTCCTGTCAGGTATATAACACCCAGATAAAGGAGGCTTTTTTTTAATTAAATAAAGATTAAATTTTATTTCTGTTGAAGTTTCAAGTAGATCGGAATGGGTACAGTTATTGGAAAAAAAAAAATTAAATTAAATATCCGTGCCACCAGGTTATCCCCCATTGCCTCGAGGCACATGTGTATTAATTTATTTCATTCAATAAATAAAACATTTTAAATTAATTTTTAAATAAATCGGTGCTGGTATACTTACTTCTATCAGAAAAAATATTGTTATAAGCAAAATATTTAGGGGCCAAAATAACTTTTTTGCTTATGTCACCTTTAATACTTTATTTTATTAAAAATATGTATATAACCTTTTTTATAGAACTTACTTAAAGGCAAATTTTTTGCCTATTACATTTTTTGTAACTCTTTTAGTTTTTAAAATATTTGCTTTTTTATTTTAAATTCAAATCATTACTTTCTCAAAAACTTAGAGGGTTACAAAAAAATGTATAAAAAAATGACAAAGTTTTATTAGACCATCAATTTTAATTATACACTTTTTTTCCTTAAATCAATAGTTTTCAAGTTATATTAAAAAAAGGATTTTTCGCGTTTTTTTAAGGTAAAAAAAATGCAATTTGAACCCGCTGAGCTAAGGCAGCAGTGCGGCTTTGAATTGGCCAGTGTTCATAGTAATATAAAAAAATGTTCCATGCGGTTCTCTTGTAGGCTTGGTTTTTGCGGTGGCCTCCTGGACTATATTTGTATGCTCGTTAGCCGAAAGTAACGCATTACTGGTATCGGCGTATGCTCTGTGAAACACTTCTGTCATGTCACCAATAGTCGTTGGTGGTGCAAGTAGAATCTTAAGAGGACAGAACACAGAACGTGTAACGACACCAATGATGCGTTACCACCTTCGACCAAGAAATCGTATAAATATAATCATACTGCTGCCTGCAAAATCTCCCAAGGAATAAATATGGAACTATTAAACAGATATACTACCGAAATTAAAACAATTCACATCATATGTGAATTTTATTAACTGCCAGTGGTAATAAAATTTCATTAATATATCTACTTCAAAATAACTCACTTTTTCTTTTTTTGTCAAAAAACACTTTAAATATACAGAATGTATTGCTGCTGTAGTATGTCTATAAATTATTAAAATAAACTCACCTTTTTACAATTTTACAATATTTACAAACCATGCAATTACTGTCACAATAACACAAAATAATTAATATTTTAACATTTTTTACCTACTACTTCTTGACAACCCCTTTTTTGTTTAAAAATAAAGCTTTGTAAGCAAACACAGCCGGTCTAGATTTTATTCTTATTCAGTCATCCATCTTAGAACAAATCGTTCTTTTGTTTCTTAAAATGGTTTTATGACCCAAGGTACCTTGATTTTAATTGCCCATATGGTGCGATTCTGATATTGTTTATCTTATTGGTAATAGAATATTTTATAAGTGTATTGTTACTAGAATTTTGGAAATATAAATAAAATTAAAATCAAAAATGGTGCTTTTAATAAACACAAAAATACTCTTTCTAAAAACCGGACAAAATAACTATATTCTCGATATTTAAATTCTTATTTCTTAAGATAAGTTTGCCACTTGGTAATAAAATTTAGTTAATACTTATGTAAATCTGAATGTAAAAAAATTATTTGTACATGTACCTTTTGTATCTTAGGCGATTTGGGCCCGGTTTGATACCCCACTTTGGTTGGTTAAATGCCTACCAACCAATTTCTGATGACAACAAACCAATTTTTGTTACCCTTTGGTTTGGTAACTGATATAACGTGAGTTGTAGGTCGGTAATTGACTTCGGTAGGTTCTCATCCTTTTCTCGAGTTAGTTGTCTTTCACTTTTCATTTTCATTATTTTTGTAATAAAAAATACCCTTAATTAGGAATTATTAAAATTGAAGATATTGATTTAAAAGTTGCCATATTAACACCTATAAAAATTTACAGTAACGGCCATTAAATCTTGGGCAATTCTTTTTCCCTTTCGTAAAATAGGCTTATGCCACCTTCTACTGAATATAAATACCTGTTGAAAAACCTAATAAAGAAACAGGTGTCCGTTGTCAGTGTTTAACTTTTTTTTTATGCCAAGCTTAACTTTAGATCAAAAAGTATTAATTTAATTATTCAGTATATTGAGTAGAGAGGTTGGCCAGAACGAACTTAACATCCCAAAGAATACTATTCATTTTGTTAAAAAAATGACAGGAAACAAACGCCCCAAACTATCGAATCAAGAACAAGAGAATAATCTAGTTAATGTTTTGAGAAACCAACCATTTAAATCTGTATTTACAGCAAAAACGGAAAGCAATTTCCCAGCATTGGTTAGAACGGCGAAAAATAAGGCAAATCCCCAGTGCGCCCCCCCGGCAGCGAAAATTTTTTTTAACAAATGCAAATAAAGAACAACCATTGGATTTGCTCTAAATTTTTTTACTAGAAACTTTTTTTTTTGGGAAAATAAAATTTTTTCCCCGGGGTGAAAAAAAAATGTTTCAGTGGTGCTACAATGGGATACTTAGGGTATACAGGCCTCAAGGAACACGATTTGATGAAAAATATACCCAAAAGGGCAGAAGTAGTTGGCGATTTTCGGTAAATGTTTGGGGCTAGCTGGGACTTGGGACAAGGACTTGGTATATGTTATTTTTTTCAAGGGAAGGTTCAATGCGGAGGTATATACAGTGTGTCCCAAATTGGTGGGGAATGTATGGGAATCTTGGAAACCACGATAGATAGAAAATCAGTTAAATGGGGAAAGTTTTAACAATTATGTTAGTAAGCTAATCCCGTTTACTAAGGTTTTATCACTCGGGGTTTTGAGAAATTTTGAAAAAACCTAAAACATGCATTTTCGAAAATCGGCCTATTTTTTTTATAATTAAAATTTTTCAAATCGGGAAAAAACTTCTTCAAAGCAACTTTTTTTGTAGAATATGAAAGTAGTCAATTTTTATTTTCTACGTTTCGGGTTTTTAGAATTATCATCAACTTTACTTTTTCATATGGGCGCCATATTGGTTTTTTTACGCAGCCAAATGGTGTTTTTTATTCTGATTTCAACAATGTATAACATGTTATAGTTTAGGAGTTTATAACCTCATTTATTTCAAAAAACAAATATTTTCTCAGTTGGCCTTGAACGGCGAATGTCATCTAGCGTCATTGGCAGCAGAAGAAATGTTAATATAGCTGCGCAAACGTATTTCCACAATTTTCCTAAAAAGGGCACCCTAAACTAACATACTTTTGAAAAGTGGTTACAAATTTGCTTGAATTCGGAAGTTTTAAAAAACCACGACCTAAGAAGTACGTTGAAGAAAATCGACAACGAGATGCTGCAGTTAACCAACATTTTAAATAAAATCCAACATCTTCAGCCAGGGATGTTGATAGAGAATTTCACATACCTAAGTTAACCATTCATAGGGAAGTTATGACCATTTAAAAAAAATATCGTTAATATGTTGGGAGAAATGGACAACATTTTGAATTTTAAGTCGTTATTTTACATCTTCATTTTAGTGGGAATCTTGGTTTAGCCACATTTCATTGTGTTTGTTTTCACTTGTTTTAATTAACTTGGTACGTGTAGTTTTGTTGTAACACGGTATTAACGTTAAAGCTATGTTCGCAAAGCCCATTTTTGGAAAATGTCTGTTTAGCTTATCTATTTTGCCAATTACTAATATTTTATTGTTTACAAAAAAAAAATGACTTTCGCCTGAATCAAGGCCAACTGAGAAAATATTTGTTTTTTGAAATAAATAAGGTTATAAACTCTTAAATTATAACAGGGATACATTGTTGAAACCCAGAATAAAAAGCACTATTGGGCTGCACAAAAATCCAATATGGCGTCCATATGAAAAAATAAAGTTGATGATGATTCTAAAAACCCGAAACGTAGAAAATAAAAATTGACTACTCGGTCATATTCTACAAAAAAAGTTGCTTTGAAGAAGTTTTTACAGATTTGAAAAATTTTCACTTATAAAAAAAATATGGCCGATTTACGAAAATGCATGTTTCAGGTTTTTTTTTTAAATTTCCCAAAAACCTGAATAGATAAAACCATGTAGTAAACGGGATTAGCTTACTTACATCATTGTCCAAAACTTTCCCCATTTAACCGATGTTGTATCTATCGTGGTTTCCAAGATCCCCATACATTCCCCACTAATTTGGGACACACTGTATAAACCTACTACAGAATATCATACTTTCTTCTGTACTGGATCGATTTCCGGACAGAAATTTTATTTTTCAGCAAGTCCCACGGCCCGGGAAAGTAAATTTAAGATTGTAAAAATTTAGAATTGCTTGATTGAGAAATTTACGCTTTAAAAACTTTTAACGTGTTAAGATACGGTCGATAAAAAATAATTAATATTTTGGCAAACCATTATTTAATTAATTATTTATTTATATTTTGAGAATTCACAAAAAAATCAACAAAAAAACATATTTCAAAAAGTTCAACGCTGTTGAAGTAGAGGGGGAAAATTAGCGTGTCCATCTTGTCACAATTCCCTCTCTTTTGGTCTTTGGAAAAATAAAAAAATGGTGGATTCTTTATCAGTACACATGTTATTATGGCAAGAACCAAAAAAAAAAATTTTTTCTCCAAATGGCGGTTTTCCCAAAAAAAGAGGTAGGTTTTCTCAGTAATTTATTAATAACTTTAACTAACACTTTTAAAATAATTTAAATTAAGAAAAATCCTTTTAAAGAAATATTTTTAAATATCTAAACTTTTGAAACATATAATTTTTTTTTTTTTTTAACTTTCTAGACTAGAATACCCCCTTAAGATTATTTAATAAGTTCACTTTATTCTCATCTAACCTACCAATAAATGGAAATTTTAGAGCACCAATAAATAATCCAGTAAAGCACTAAAATCCCACTGTCAACACAAAAACAACGCGTCAATAAAAAAAACTTACGATTTAAAAACGCGTCGTGACGTAACGGTATATACAAAATAGATCCGTTTATCGTAATAGAAAGCCAAAACGGCACTAACAAATCCGCTATCGGGAACGGGAACCTAAGAAGGGAAAACCATAAAACAGGCTGCTTGCCATGAAAAACCCCCGATGTAGAGATTTGTACAAACCTACCCTAAATAGAACAGAGATGGATTAAAGGTATTGTAATTACGCACATATTGTCGCTATGCAACTATTTTTCAACTATTACATTAGATTACACAAAAAATTAATAATAAAAAAAAATTTAAAACAAGCTTTTATTTACATGATGAAAATAAACTTTAAATAATATCTACCAATTTAAAACATTACATAATTTATATAATATAAAAGCTTTTTACGAGATTTACCTGTGTAGATAAACAAAAATACAAAATGTAACTTGATTTTGACAAAGTATTTCTAAGAAAACCCACAAAGACTAAAATCGTGGACTTCCATTGTCTTTATTTGCTAATTGATACATAACGTTTCGGTTAGTGATGTATCTCCAACCGTTTTAAGTGATAATACTGTGACTTCGATACTTAAACTTAATATTTAATTTAAAAATTTTTTTTTTCTACATACGTGACAAAATAAATGTATTTTCGGAAGGTAATTTTCCTACTTGGTGATAAAATTTAGTTAAAACTAATGTAAAACTAAATTTTAAAAAATAATTTGTGTATTTACTTTATACTTGAGAAATTTAGAAATAAATAAATAAGTGTAGTAAGTTGAAACACCTAACTGATAAAACCAATTGCAGAAATAATTTACAAAATGTAAAAATCTTAAATAAAATGGCTTGTAAGAAACATTTCAGCAAGAAAACTTTTAAATTAAAAGTGGGTAAATCTATTGTCAAAGCAAATCGCTAAAGTAAATTTAATATTGTAAAAAACTGGCCCTTGAATTTAAGATTCAAAATGTAATAAGAGTATTTATTAACTTTTAATAAGCCGGCAAAATGAGTTTGACGTCGAAACGATCTATCTCAAAAAGTTATGTGGTCGGTGCGCTGTTGCCAATGTTAAACCAGTGTTGCCAAATAACCACAACTATCCACAACTGTACTGACTATATTATATTATTGTCAAACTTGTTTTGTTTGTAAATATTTTTATTAATAAGAACAAAACCTTATGCAGGTCATTATTACATGACAGTTTATATGAATATTGGATGATCAAAACTTAGAATTCTTTGAGATTCTTAGAAGTCCATCGGTGTTGCCAGTTTTCCTTTGCGGCTAGATCTTAGGGTCGGTTGCGGGTGGATAGTTAATAGCGCTACTTTGTCACTAAATAACCTAACTATATCTGTGTTATAGTTATCGAAAACTCATTGTGAAGGCTCAAATTTAAAAGAATTTGGGAAATGTCTAAATTTTAAGAAATAAAATATACTAGATTTGTGGGTATATTCCATAGATTTTTTAATATGTTTCACTATTTTGTAATACACCTTGTCCTTAATTTAAAGTGGGATACAATGGGAACCAAATCGACCCTAAAATTTATTCCCTTTTAATACATTCATACAAGTAATGTGGCTTAACCATATGGGAATAACCTTTTTACTGACAAGGAATGTGTTATCTCGTACTCGAACTCAGATTTTTGTTATCGCATCAGTCGATAATATTTGTTTTGATGTAACAATGTCTACATTAGATAAGCCTTCAATGTATGTATGTAAAAGCTGTTAACATATTTATATCAGTTATTTACTCTTTACGGCTAATCTCAAAATTTTTTTTCCTCCCAAATTTTTTTCTTTATTTGTAAACATTTTGGCAATTCATAAACTTGACAGTTTGTGGATTTGCTTTTGATGTACTGTTTCCTTTTTTAATTTATACATTTGACTTATGTTTGATTTATGGTTTGTCAATAAAGCCTTTTTTTACTTTGAATATAGTTTATGTATTCTTTGTTTATACACACAACATCAAAAGTCTTGGACCCCCCGTATATAATATATTTGCTGTATGTTTATTGCGTTTTTGTTGCTAGGCAAAAAAGATGAGGTATTGGGTAAACAAACAAGATCAAAAATATTGACAGATAAAATATTTTTGATTTTTTATTAATTTTTTTATTGAATATTTAGCAAAGTAAATTTAATAATTTTCTTTCAAAATAATGCCAGGACGTAAAATTAATGGTTTTGATAGGCAGCAATGGACATTCCACTCATCATATACACAGAATGTTAAACATTTCAAGATCGTCAATTGTGCGAATAGTTCAAAGGTACCAATAATTTGGGACAGTTGAAAGAAGACCACGAAGTGGTCGACCTCGAATAACACATGAACGGGAGGATCGATTTTTGGTTCAATATGCCCGTCAACATCGAATTGCTTCAGCTCCAGCCCTTAGAGCTCACTTTCAAGGTACGTTTCGCCGTATTATATCGTCCTCTACAGTTAGAAGAAGACTGCATCTGGAAAATCTTTGTGCAGGAAGGCCTTTAAGGGTACCTACACTACTTCCACGACACCGAGCTGCCCGCTTACATTGAGCGCAAGAACATAGGGAATGGCTTTTGCGGCAGTGGCGATGGGTCTTATTTACAGATGAAACCAGAATTGGACTGCAGAGTAATGACAACAGGCAAAGAGTCTGGCGAGAGCCAGGTCGTCAAGGGGGACCAAATTTTCCTCGAGAGGTTGCTCCCTATGAAGGAGGGACAGTAATGTTTTGGGAAGGAATCATGTTCAATCGCCGAACGCCATTAATTGCTATACCTCAGAATATGACAAGTCGAGTTTATATTGAAAGTGTCATCAGGCCCATTATTTATCCATTACGCAACATTTTGGGCGAGAATTTCATCTTCATGGACGACAACGCAGGGCCACATCGCGCAAGAACGGTTCATGAGGCACTTGAACAAGGACATAAGAGCCGATTAGACTGGCCACCTAACTCACCCCAAAATGCGGAAGAGTTAGTTGCAGCGGCAGAAGAGAAATGGAACAAAATTCCTCAAGAAACGATCAACCGCTTGATTGTTTCAATGCATACTCGTGTCAATATGCTACTGAGAAACAGAGGAGGTCATATTGACTATTGATTGATGTTTATCTTGGACAAAAAAATGTTTTGTTAATTTTTTTTTAATGAATTTACTTAAGAAATGCTATATTTATTTCTTATGTTGTTTAAAAGATTGTTTAAATTTTTTAACAATATTGTTATTGGAAAAAATAACTTTACAAATAAACATACTTTAAAAACATTTACTATTTTATTTAAAAAGGAAATAAATTACAGAATACCGGTGGGGTCCAAGACTTTTGATGTTGTGTGCATTTTTTATTAAAAGTCATTAATTGAAATAAATAATAATTATTGGACGTTCGGAATTAAGGCCTAGAAATAGTAAATATAACGCTAAAATCTTTTGATATTTTACTGCTTTTGATATTTATAAAGGGTTTTGAATAAGAATAACATGATTTTATAATGATATATTAACCATGGTAATAAAGTTATACCTGTCACTTGTTGTCATTTATGTTCAGTAAACTCTAACAATTTGTCATGGCTAAATACTCGCTCCAAGAACGTCTGGTTATTGTATATTGGAAATGGTTGTTCTTTTGTGAGGACTTTTCGCGTACTTCGCGGAAACTTTGGTCTAAATAATTGCTCTTCTGTGCTTGCCATTCTTCGCATCGTTGAGAAATTTAAAAGTAATTTTACTCTTCACGATGTAAAAACTCCAGTAAGACGCCGAAATGCCAGAACTGTTGAGAATGTTGTTGCTGTAAGAGATAGTGTTACAGAAGATCCAAATTTATCAATTCCTTATCGTGTTCAATAGTTAGGACTTAAAAAAACAACTCAATCCCATTCCAATCTCAAGACCCAATTCCATATAAGAACTTACATGGAAGAATAATATTTATAATTGGTAATTCATAATCTGGTTGTTTTTTAACATTATTTAAT
>JAHBCN010011913.1:0-27963 GCA_019359885.1 Listronotus oregonensis
TGTCACAGCCCCCCCTCGTCCTTCTCGTCCCCACCCTTAGTCCTCTGCCATTGCTGGGGCCCTTGATCATTAGATGGAGAGGTGGGCCCCCGAAAGCAACGAAGAAAGCGGGAATGTCCAGACCTCTCCGTTGAACTGTACACTTAAGTTTTAAGTCGACTTTATTTTGAATAATTTTGCAAAAAAGCGTATTTTGTTTGAAGTCAAAAATTTTTAAAAACAACTTTTACATTATATTTTGCTTGGACCTCACATTATGAATATATTTATCTTTTTTAATGTATATGAAAAAAGAATGGGAAAAGAAAACACAGTGTAAATAGTTTTATCCATTTAAACTTTTTTAAGATATAAGGCACCCAAATTCCTGACCCTTTCTAGTACAACGTGGAACCTAAAATTTTTAAAGAATTTATCTATTTCGATTAAACATTAGTATTTTTTGGTATTTGTCTTCTATCTTAAATTTGGTTTTGTTTTTGAGATATTAAAATTTATGTTTGGTATTTACACCCTCTGGTTTTTTTTTTTTAAATTTAAGTTTTATTTTTTTTTTTAAAAAAATTAAAAAAAAAAGTTTTTACAAAATTTTCCCTTGATGTGACGAAACATTTATTTAATAAATATAACAACAAAAAAGTAGCTTAAAAATTTTTTTATTACTAAAAACAGGTAAAAAAAAAATTTTTTTTTGGAAATTACTAGATTTTTAAAATCAAATTTTAATTTCTTTTATAAAAAAAAAAATAAAATGATGACTGTTACACAAATTTAAATAATATATTTTTTTTTTTTAAATAGTAAAAAGTCTAGTCGAGAAATGTGTTTTCTGCAAAAAATAAATATAATAATAAACAATGAAATATTAGTGATAGCTCATTCGACTCGGAATGCAAATCGGAGATAGGCGTTTAAATTTTTTTTTTGGTCAATAAAAATTGCACATGCCCAAACGTTTTTTTTTACCCACTCGAATGAGCTACCCTCATGTTTTCGAACCCTTCTAAATTTTTTCCAATAACCACTTCTCATAACAAAAAAAAAACAAGTTATTTTATAAAAAAAATATCGGGCCCCCTTTCATGACATTGTTTTGCAATGTCGTTTTGTTTAAAACGATTGTCCCTAAACCTGAAAAATTTACACTTAAAAATGTTCGCCAAAATATTGTTGATGAGTGATTCTCACATAATTATCCAATTTTATGACGCTTAAAAATATAAAAAATATTTATTTAATAATCGAATTGTTGGCTAGAACAACGTTGGATTCAAAAGCAAATTTTACACAAAACAGTTAGAATTTAATAGAAAAACTAACCAGAATTTAAACCCCTTTAAAATTTAATGGGCCACATAAAATGGTATTCCACCATAAAAAAAAATGAAAAAGTCACATCTGAGATTGCTCCAGCCAACTATTTAAATTTTATGTTTTACCATCTATTATTGATCTAAAATCCAGAAAGGGAATAGTTTATGCAATAATATGCTATCCACCTGGGCAAAAAGCGGGCATTTGATTCCCCGCTTATAATGCCTAATGCCTAATATGGAAATTTTATTGCTTACCCAATTTTTATTTCTCTCACTAAAGATCAAGTTTATAAAAAAAATTATTTTTTTTTTAAAACAAACTAAAATTAAACTTTATTTCCAAAATAAAAATTAAAATTTTTGAAATGCCCCGGAAAATGTAGCACCCCCTATAGAATGGTTGGTTTTTTTGTGATGGTAGCAGCGGTGGTAGCACTAACCTTTTTTTATAGAAGAACAGTCCATTAAAGAATTTTCAATAGTCGATACGGAATTAACCTCGGAATTAACTGAATTGGCAATCATTTTGGTAGTTTGTTTTTGGATGAAATATTTCTTTATATATTTACTACTGAAGAGCTTTTCCATTTCCCATGTTGTTTTTGCGTTTCAAACGAAGCACCTGCCTCAACAATAAAATTGACGATGTGCGACGCAAACGTGGCCGGTGGCTTCTGCATTATCCGTTTTTAAAAAATTTTTCGATCAAATTTTGGGGCGCTTCCTATGGTATTTTTTCAAAGTTTACTCTCAGACGAAAGAAAGAAAAGACTTAACATTTCATTCATAAAATTTGTTTTGACCCAGACATTATCAATAAAATCATATAAGGGGGAAAAAGGGTAGAAGATAAATTAGGACTGATCAAGGCAACATTGTACGGGCCGCGTTTCGACCAGTGGCGTATGGTTTATGTTGAAGTTTCATTTGATATAAATTTATTAAAAAATTTTTAAATCGTTGTAATTATGGTGATCCTTTTAATTTTAGTTTATTAAAAAATATTGATTAGCAACAGAAATAGTTATAAAATTTTTTTATTCCCAAAAAAAATAAAATTTTTGGGTATATTGGGTTTTTTAAACAAAAATTTCTTTTCTCCCAAAAATTAAAAATAATAAAATTAATAAAAAAAAACAAAAACTGGGGGTACTTTTATTATATACGGTACAAAAAATAACATAAAATATTAGGAAAGGCAAAATAAAAATTATCATTTTTAAAATAATATACAGTGTCAACCATAAAATCCCATCAAATGGGAAAATTTTTCCCAATTAATTCGGTAATTTTTTTTAAAAATTTTGTTTGAAAAATAATGCCAAATAATGTATAAGGGTGAAAATTGAGGGGATGGGGGTCTCGGATACCGTAAGAGATATGAAGTCGGTTAAATTATGGCAAAGTTGTGTATTTAGTAACTAACCAATTTCCCCTTTTAAAGTTGCAATTGAGTCTTTTGAGACATTCAAAAAAAAAACGAAATTTGCCGATTTCGTTTTAATTTTTTTTTGACATTATTTAAAGAGATATGGAAAAAAAAAAGATACTTTCTCGTGGTCACTTTTTTAAACTCTACAAAACAGAGTTAACAGATTTTCCCCACGACGTTTCGTATTGTTAAATCATCATCCTTTATTTTTAAATACGGACCTGGTTTTTTTTTTTTTTTTTTGAACCCCTTATTATTCCAATAACAAAATGTTTCACTTAATATTTTTTAACAAATATGAAATGCCCCTTTAAAAAATGTTTGCGTTCCTTGTCTAACTCATTGTCTCTTATGAAAAATATGTTTTTTAACAGAAAAATATTAAGTGTTATACATCATTGTAATTGGGGTTATAACTGCTTAAAAAAAAAAGCAAAGAACAATTGAGTGCCGTATTTAAAAAATAAAGTTGATGATGGTTTAACGAAAACGAAACGTCGTACCAAAAATCTCTCAACGGTGTTTTGTAGAGTGGCCATGAAAAATTGTCTTTTATTTTCCATATCTCTTTAAATAACGTCAGAAAAAAATAAAAACGAAATCGGCAAACTTCAGTTTTTTCCGGATATCTCCGGAAGTACTCGGAATTTTACAACTTTCTAAACGGCATGTTCTAAGGCACCTAAATGCGCAACTTTTCAATAATTTAACCGACTTTGTATCTCTTCCGGTTTCCAAGATCCCCATGCAAGTACTTGATTCTGTGGCACCCTGTATAAGGATGATCACGTGACTTTTTTTAGATGTCAAATTTGTTTTTTTTTTCAGAAAATCGCAAAATGAAGCATTATCTTTTAAAATTTCGAAAAATTGTATTGGCATGTTGCAAAATATATTTTGGGGACAGCTAAATTGATTGCAGCGCTCGCTGTGGTCAAATTTTTCGATAAATCATACACCCAATTATCCATGGATATGTCTTCATCCCTAAAAGTTAATTAAATTTAAAAAAATAAATACGTGAAAACCTTTAGAAAACTTTTGCTGATTTTGTAAGACCATATTAATTACATACCCTTTCACTTTCCTAGGGGGAAACTCAAGTAGAGTGGAGTCAGAGCTAAAAAATACAGTTATATTAATTAAGTTAAAAAATGAATAGGTCAAAAAGGTGTACTTGTTTTAAACATAAAAGCTCAAACGTTATTAGATAGACCTACACCAAAAAATGATGTGTTTTTTAAATCAAGAACCAAAGTTTACGAAGATTCGTAAATATAAAAAACAACGTTAACAATAATTTGAATGTATTAGTCTATAATAATTACCTTCCATCAACAGATTGATTGTCAAATATATGATGTAAAATTTTTGGGATGGCTCCAGGCCTTAAATATTTGCTATTGTTTGCCTTAATCAAAATGGTCTTTGAGCATAGCGCAGGGTGCTTTGGTAAATGTTGTCCCTCTTCAATTCCCACAAGAGAAAACCAAATGTTTCTTGTTATTGGATCTGAGGGAAACCTAAAATATTAGAAAATCCTTTTGTATAATGTATAATTTTTCCCACAATATTATAAACCTACTCAAAAAATTCGATAATATTCTAATAAAAATAATAAAACAAGTACAATGCATAAATAACCTTTGGTCTAGTTACTTTCCTTCAGGCTATTGTAAATCTACGCCACTGACCTTGGTAAAAACATCGCCTAGCAAACAGAACCTAACTTACCTATGAAAAGACACATCTTCGTGTAAATAGTCCAATTTTTTATATAAAACACATTCACGCACCATTTTAGAGTTTTTAATATAAGTTTGTAAATAGTTTTAACAGATAGTTTTAATAAAAACACCACAAAACACTTAAACAAATCCAGGGAAACGTCGCACTACACCTAATCAGGTTCATTCAAGGAAGTTTAAAGGTGTATGGAAGCCCAATACTGTAGAACAAAATTGTCCAGGCGTGCAGGGCAGCGGGAATAGGGGAGTTGGCCCCGCGGAATTTGCGCAATGAATAGTAGGTCAGGGCCGGATTTCCATAATTCTTTGTTACTATCTATAAAATTGACATCATCAAATGTCAAATTCCAACATTCACTTTTTTTTAATTTTTTGCACAAAATTGTTGGTTATTAAAGGATACTACTATAGAATATTTAAAATTATTGTGTAATATTAGATTTTATATCATCTGATATAATATGGAAAGAATAGATGGCGCCACTTCACTGCCTTCTATTTAAATGGTCGATATTTTCGGAAGTTTTGTATTTTTACCAAAAATTTTTGTAAATAAATAAAAACACGATTTTTTAAAATAAATTTCAAACATTGTATGATAGTATTATGTAGTTATTACCAATGTTGTGATAAAAGAAGGGCAAGCTAGTGTAAATGAGTTTAATCTAATCCTAAGATTCTGGTTGTACATTAAAAAGTGAAAATTTTTATAACTGCTTTTTAGGCATATACTTTTCACTAATAATAAACATTCATGAGACAGAATAACAGTGGTTAAAAATGTTTAGTAACCTTTGGTACCTGAGTATCCATTGTAACAGTATTCGTTAAATATTATATGTGTGTACAGTATGTCGAGCTTAAAAAGTTGATAATGCATGATTAAGAAACCAAAAATCAAATTTATTTTTAAACAAATGGTATTGTCTCGAAAGTTGCCTCCTCTCCGATTTTGATTAAATTTGGAATACAGGGTTTTTTTGGGGCGCTGATTACAAATCTGAAAAAATATCTTTTCGGCAGCGTTTCGTTTCCGAGATCTTCATCATCAAAGTTGAAAATTAAACTAACCTCATTTTCACTATATTCTCCCTTCTTTTTGTACACAATTCTTGATTTTTACACTAAAGTGGCACACGATATTTTATAAACACCCTTTAAAACCTTGTATTTTTATTTATTTTACATTTTTTTTTCCATTAAATTGCGAACATTTAAGTTCAAAGGCAGCAGCCATATTTGCTTAAAAATAAAAGTGTAAAAAGGTGTAAAATAAACATAAAAAAGTGTTTAAAAGGTGTTTGTGAAATATTGTGTCCCAATTTAGTGAAAAAATCAAGAATTTTGTGAAAAAAGAAGAAGGAATAGTGTAATAAGGATAGTTTGATTTTAAATTTTTGATGATGAATATCTCTAAAACGAAACATTGCCAAAATTTTTTAGATTTGTAATCAGCGCCCAAAACCGTACCAAAATTGTAATTCGTTTCATTCAATTAAAGGGACTTATATATTAAAATTTGCCTGGTCTGCCCAGTAATCAAATTTTGATCCTTTAAAAGAGTGTTTACTAAATTATTAAATGAAATAAAAGTACCCAAATGTAAACCTTATTTTTTTTTAATAATCCACAGAAATACAAAACATTGGGGAAATCATCTAAAAGATAGTTAAGATTGCCTTACTTTTCTCACTAATATTTCCTGAAATTTTCATTTTCTATTATTCATAATTGATATATTATTATTTATTCGGTTACCTAACGTTACGTCTTATAAGAAGCACCTAATTTAAATATAAAACATACTTACCTAAAGTTAAAAAGACGCGTATGTTACCCTTGAATTTGAAAAGACAAAACCATACAACCTCTGTTATTTTGTTACGATATTATAAGTAACAAACAATAAACAAAAATTAATTTTTAATAAACACTAATCACTTAAAAATAAGAAGGTTTTGATCAATAAAAACGGAAAACTCGGCCTCATAAAATTATAATGTGTTGCTAACTTCACACTGATTTATCAGTGTGTAAGAAACCCAACACATTAAATTATTTCTTGGATTTTTTTTGGAAAAATCAGCGGGGAACTCTAAGTTTATTTTCATACTGGCTGGTTTTTGATCAATGGGTAATTGGGCTTCCATACACCTTTAAACTTCCTTGGGTTCATTCCATTTATCAACGGACCGGTTGTAAAATTCTTACGCGCGTTGAAGCGGCATTGCCATATTCCGCCTGCGAAATTCCTTTGCGGGCGAAATGTAGCAAATGCGAAACGTATTTAACCAAATAAAAATAAATAAAAAATGGTTTATGTAGCAAAATTATTTTTAAATTATTTATTTTTTTAAGCCAAATCTAGTAATCTATTTATTTTTATGCCTATTTTTTAATATAAATATAGAACCTTAAAGGCAATTTTATTTAGAAATTTTTAAATTCACTTCAAGCTGGCAACATATTTTATCGACTTTAGTTACGCGTTACGTCCTTTTTCAATGTCTGACCGTAAGTTCGTATTTATTGTGGGGGATTTGGTTGTACTGTACATCGACCCTTTCTATAGGTAAGAAAGAATCTTCGCTCCTTTATTCCAGCTGGTCTTAATTTTGTACTTTTTTTATTAAATTTAAAGCGCCTAAATCTTCTTCAATGATAGTAAAACTTTTTGAAGTTGAAGTTTTAGTTTCTTATTTATAAAAGACTGTTCCTCTATCTTCAATGTCATCAATGGTCATTTTGACCAACTCATCTCGTCTTAAACCTCCAAAAACACCCATTACCAATATGACTTTGTGTACCAAATAGATATCCTCAGATTCTTAATAAATTTTAATATTTGTTCTCCTTCCAAAACTTTAGACTTCTTCGGGACGTATCCTTTCGACTTAACTTTTAAAAAAGATATGAGACGATGGTATTGCGAAATGTCTATATTTTCATAAGACCATCAACGTAGACCTTAGGGTGGAATACTTGGTCAGAGGAGTTCGGACTGTATTTTTCCGACTAAAATAATAAAGTTTGTTAAACATATGTATTAAAATAAAATCAATAACTTACGAGTTCCTGGAAATATGCCATTAAAACGTTTTCGGTTATTTGAAGAATTGCGTTCCATCTTTCCAAATACCAAATATGCCATCTCCCGATCATACTGTTGCCTTGATTTAACTGGCAAAAGATTTTCGGTCGCTTTTATGGCCTTTTCTCTTATATTTTGTGGAATTTCTTCCATTTTGAGCAAATCGTTAAATAAAAAATGCCCTTGACTAACTGACCGAAACATCAAAGTCAAACTTAACACCAGTCATTATCTACTTACGTACAGGTACAGGTACAGGTGCAACTTATTTTTATATTGCGAATAAATAATGTAATTAGTCATTGAAAAACTCTTTTTTGGGTAAAACATAAACCATTGTATACCACGGCTACTGGACTGTAATGCCCATCAGGTCGAAATCAAGCCCTCGGGCCAGAGGCCCTCGGGCTATTTCGACCTTCAGGGCATTATAGTCCCAGTAACGCCCTTGATACATAAATAGCTATTTTTTAAATTAATTTTAATTTAGAATATATAAGTAAAAAAATCTTTAATTCACTCACAAGGCAATATTCTGAGTGTCTAAGCGCTGACGACAATCTGAAATTGTTTCTACGTAATTTTAAGCAGTGACTTAAAACCATAATTTGTTTTTTTTAAATATGTTCAACTAATTTTTATTATTTAAAAAAATATAAATATTTTTAGTCTAAGCAACTAAGCTACGGCCAGCGTTTAATACTATGTTGACAAATTGCCACTGTTTCATCTTCTTAAAATGCCCACCTTTTTCTGTATTTTTTAAATTTAAAAAATAGCATTTTTTTTAAAATTACTGTATCCTTTTGTAATGTTTTTCTTATTCTTATTTTAAGCTTAAAAAATATTTATAAAGAAATTCTAGGCTATTGCTCAATTTTTTGTTTTCTCTTTAATTTATTGAACTTGTTTCAAATGTTGTAAGAATGACCCCTCTTGTTTAATTAATAGTAATTTCCAGGAAGGCGTTTGTTTACTAAAATAAAAATTAAAAAAAAAAACAAAAAAAATTAGTATTAAATAAATAGACATTGTGTTTCACATATAAACGTTTGTATTCACACATATATACAGAGTGTTTCTTTATTAATGCTAACAATACAACACAGTCAAAATCTTTTAATAAAAATACGAAAAAAAATCTTATAAACATAATATGTCTTAAACTTCTTTATTTTTAAACTCTAGGGCTGAAATATTTTAAGAAAAAAAAATTAGAAATGCGGATAAACATAGACTCATGGCAATATCATAATGACATTTAAAATAGATGTTTATGTTTTTTAAGGCTTTTTTACAACAACATTTGTAATCTTCTGCAACCATTGATTTTTCCACTGTACCATTGTACTGTATGATTTGTATGTTGACTTCGTAGTGTCAACATGTATTTTATTTCGTTAACCGAGAACGGCACAATTTACAAACAAAATGCACAAAACAAAAGCGTTTTTAACCACAAAAAATACAATGGAAACACCCGAGGGGGTGGCAGGTTGAAATTCTTTCTCAAGGGAGCAGATGGCTACATGCATTTATCTTTATCTACATTTATTAAATAAAATATTTATTTTTCTTAAAATTTTCTCGCCCCCAGTTTAAAAATTAAAAAGTTCAGGATATATGTTTATAGAAACTTTTTTTTCGTATTTTCATTCCAGGGGTCCTTTTGCAAAATTATTCGCAATATTGAAGAAATATACTCTCAATTACATAATCATATTAACATTTCTAAACATTAGAAAATTTTTTTTTCAAATTAAGTAAGAACCTTAAAAAACTGTTGGTAACAGAAAAAAAATTACCCAGTTTATACCCAAGAAACAATCAATCGGATCTTTTTTGTAAGGAATTTAATTTAAGATTGACTTGAAGTCACATCTTTTTGTATCATTAGCTAATGATACATAATTAGTCCAAAATGCATAAAATGACTTAAAACTTTGACAGTAGTTAGGGAATAGTTCAAGGATCAAAATCTATATCATGCGAAGGGCGCCTTTACCTTGGGGGTGGTTGCCAAAACCATCTCGGAGGTAAATTTTTTTAAAGCTATTTTGACCACAGAAATCGATAGAACGATGATTTCTAAGCAAAAATTTGTAAAATGCATACTTTTCGAGTTATTCGCGATAGAAAGACGGCGTTTTTGTCGAAAAAAAAAACGTTTTTAATCGATTTTTGCAAATAACTCGATAAGTAAGCATTTTATCAAAAAAAAAAAACTGTAAATTACAAAATTGTAGCTTTAAAAAAAAACGAATAAAATTATTTTTTGTAATTGCTGTGGGACCAAATCAAACCAAGTTGTGGTTTGTTAAAGGTTATCTGTTTTTAATCAAACACAAAATTTCAGTTTCAAAGGCATATAACACAAAATCTACGAAATTTTTGATAAAAACTAATAGCATTTGCAAAAACCTTTCTTTTGTTTTTTTTTAAAGGTATGTATTATAAAAGTTGAGTGAGATATGATTAGGTTAGACCAAAATTTTTGAGTGCAAAAATCTTCGAAAACAACCCCCTAATGTGTCGTAGCCTTCTTTTAATTCTCTTTATCTATGTATTAATAATAACCATTTTAAATTGCTATATTAATAAAAAAAATGGAGCTGCAAGTGAAAATTAAATTTCAGAATTTTAATAAAAAATGATCTTTTCTTGAAAATAACTTGAAAACTAAGGGAAACGCGTAAAATTTCTTAGGAATCAAATTGTAGTGCTCGCTAAAAACGATTCGATGCATTTTTTTTAAATCCGCGGTTTTGTACTTTTTTTTGCATTCTAATATTGAAGGGGGTGGATTTTTAACGATTAAAAAATTACAAAATTAAATAAGTAATACTTTTGATTAGTTACACTTCTTAATTACAACTCTGTGACAATATGTTATTTTCTCTAGGGTAAACAATTTTTTTATTAAATCATAATAAGGGTTAATTTTTAAGGGTTGAAATATAATAAATAATGTTTTAAAGAATTAAATACTTATTTTATAATTTATATGAGCCTAATTTTATGTGACTTAAGGGGTAGTTTTCACCTCTAACAAATAAAAAGCGACCTTCAGCATAATGAAGGTTTTAAAGAGGAGGGTAAGTTAAGCTTAATCCGAAATTTTTATGCAAAATACTGTAATAATGTATTTATTTTTTAGGGTAAATATATTTATTTAAAATCATGAGGGTTGAAAATGGACGGAAAATTTCCAAATAATGTTTTAAAGAAACTGAATACCACTTTTTTAACTTATTTGAGTAAAATTTTACTTATCCTAAGCTTTAATGTATAAATTTATAGGTTTCAGCAATAAAGTTGTCACCCCTTAAAAATAAGGAGCGACCATCGGCATAATATAGATTTTGAAGAAGAGGGTAAGTTAAGCTAACTCTCAAAATTTCATGCAAATCTTTAAAAAAAAATTGACAGTTTTTGCACTTTTTTCAGCTTTGTTTTCTGGACTAAATGTAACCATAATTAGATGGTAATATGTTAATTAAACCTCTATAATCTTACCAATAAAAAATTGTAATTATAAGGTTTGTACCAATCCCGCAAAAACCGTTTATTGTACAGTTACGCAAAAACCCAGTCATTTAAAACCATTTGAACCGATGGGTAACGTTCTATTACACGATCTCTTTACTGTTTTAATGAAACTTCTAATCGTTTGTGTATCGTTTCCGAACGCTCATTCCGATCCCCATAAAAAAGAAAAACCCTTTGATACAGAAATCTTTTCAACTTTAGGTCGTGTTTGTACTAACATAAAACCATGCGGTTTCGAAACCGTTTTACGTCGATACAGAAACTATGGGTTTAAACAAACCTATATTCTATCTTGTTGTGACGGATTCATGTGAAAGCCTGAAAAAATTTAATGGTATTCATATACGGATTTTTATAAGGAAAGTAATACTTTATCTGTTGTGATTTTTTTTGTGAAAGTGTTAATTAACCTACTGATTAACATGTTAAACGGAACCACATAACTCTTAAAGTGACCTTACTTCTTTTAGGGAAAAGTTATTGAAGCTAAATTTTTTTCTTCTAAATTATGATATTTAAAAATATATAATGATTATAATATATTTTCAATGGACTCAACTCGTAACTTAAACATTAAATGGGCTATGCCTGAGTTGGCAGTGTGCTCCCAACTGAGCTCAAGGGCATAACCATAGCTGCAAGAGAAATAATCAGTAGAAACATCACTGATAAATTTATGCATATTCATACGGATTGCAGATAGACACTACTAGCCCTAAGGACACCACGCTACACCTTGGGTCTAGTACTAGGATGTCACCGTGTCTTTGTGGACGCTTTCAGCAGGAATGTGGTTACCCTCTGCTGGACCAAAGGACACGCTCACTCTAAAGACAACCTCATCGCCGACTCCTTGGCCAGAAAGGCTGCTGTAGGCCTGGCAGAGTCTACTGTGGAAGAAACTAAGACAAATCCGGATCTACCGATCTAGAGATATCTGAAAATAAATAACAGAATGATTTAGAGTGAAAGCAAGTTGTTTGGTAAATGGTTGGGCTGAGATGAAGATAAAAAAATATAACAAAAGGCATACATATTTTTGATTAGGAACTATAATATTAAAGTACAAATAAATCTACAGCACTGAGAGAAGTGTCTCGGACTTCCCATCTTACAATGTAAGATGACACTTAAAACTGTTATTACAAACAACTAAAATTATAATGCTAACAACGATAACCTTTGGAGTAATAATATTTATCATTTTGACTTTCAAAACAACTAAACAACGATTGAAAGTGTTGGTTCAATAATTTCGAATATTATACATACCTACTTATAATAATTATTTGTCTGCTTGGCAGACAGAAAATCTATTTTAGGACAAGTCATTTGGCAAGTTAAAGAAAAATGTTTTTTCTTTTGTTCTGCTTCCTGCTGCATGTAATCAGTGTATTTTATTTACAATTTATTTTGGTCAAGTCATTATGTTAAATAACTCCCTCTTATAACCTATGGAAATTGAGATTTTGTTTACCTTTAAATACATCACCACGAGTTTTAACTGTTTATTCAGAATGTTTTATTATTTGACTAAGTTCCAATATTACATCTTGAATGAAAGAAAAGCGCGAAGATTTTTTTGTAGGGTGGTCTAGGAACAAGTGGGGATAATGTATTGTGTGCTGGAAGAAGAAGAATTATAGAGAAAGTAGAAGACGTGGAAATGCCTATATAAAAGGTATAGGTCCATTACAGTTCCGGTGGGATGAAACCATCTTTTTGCGAAAATAGGGTCAATAATAGGGCGATGTAAAAATACTCTTATTGGGGACTTCAAAAGTGTTTTGTTAATAGAAATGTTAAAAGTTAAACTTATTTAATTTGGGCTAATGTAATTTCTTTAAATAAATTACCTTAGTTTTTTTCTCATTTCGACGACAATTGTAAAGGACCCTGAGGGCGCTGGAGTCATCCATTTCGCACTTTTCTTGCATTTTGTATTAAAAAAATCTTTCAGCTAAATGTAAATGTATAAAATCATATACAACTTAAAATTGTGAAAAAAATATTAGCTTGTTTTAGGATGTATCAAATATGATATTAATTAACCTAAAATTACCGTTCAGAGTGAGTTTTGATAATAAACCACCCCTAAAATAAAGGGTAAAGACACCCGAATTATCAGGAAAATTAAATAAAATTTTAGCTTATTCAAAAAAGTTTCAACTTCGTATTTCTTAATCCAAGTGTATAAAACAGCTATTCTTAGATTTTTCGAGATTACTTTTAATCAAACCACCCCTACAAGGGGGTACATTCATCCCCTAAAATGTAGAAAATCATATACAAAATTGTCAATATTTAAATATTTTAGGAGGATATCTCTAATATAATAAATTAAATAACTAACTATAACCATAAAAATTATACATTTATTCTAATTCATACAAAGAATTACATTTAGTTATATATTAATTTATATTTATATATATATATATATATATATATATATATATATATATATATATATATATATATATATATATATATATATATATATATATATATATATATATATATATATATATATATATATATATATATATATATATATATAAGTGGATGAATTTACCCTGCAAAGGGAGCTTTGATCAGAAATGAACTCAAAAAATCTAAAAAGGTCTGTTTTATACATTTGGGATAAAAAATATAAGGCCAAAACACGTTTTCCATGAGCTTACTTTTAACTTAATTTTTCTAATAATAAGGGTGGCTTTTGATCGAAACTCACTCTGAACCTTTGGTTTTATGTTAATATTATATTTGAGATATCCTAAAACATCTAAATATTTTTTTACAATTTTGGGTTGTATATAATTTTCTACATTTTAGGGGATGAATATACTCCTTTGCAGGGGAGGTTTTGGTTAAAAATGAACATAAAAAGTCTAGGTACACCTGCTTTATATCCTTGGATTTAAAAAATACAAAACTAAGACTTTTTTTGAAAAACCATGCTGCTTTTTTCAATTTTTCCTATTAATTAGGGTGATTTCACCCTTAGATAAGGGTGGTTGATTATTATATACATTTATTTCTTATTAGACATTTCCTGAAAAACCGGTTTCATGTAATTTTTAAAGTTGCATATGATATTATATATTTTACGGGATGATTACACCCCCACATAGTCCCTTGGGGTTCGTTTACAACCTGCTTAGCAATGGAGATCCATTCAAAACAAAAATTGCTAACATTTTCACACCCAAAATAGGGGTGATTTTTGAAAATTTGTAAAAAACGAAAAACCATGCTCATCCTATTTTTTTGCCACATATAATTTGGTACAAAATACATATCTGTATATCTTTTCCTTACCTCTCTGTGAATTGTAAATAAATAGGCAGTTTTTGCGGTCACTCTTTCTTTTCGCTGTTAGACATTAGGAATGCTTTTTCAATATGTTTCAGTGAGTAAGAATCTTAATTTCATAGTCTTTGGATGCCTTGCAACTTTGCTCGATTTATCCTAAACCCTACACTTTAAAAAAAACAGGTATTCTGTATGTCCCTTTTTACCACAAGGTGCAGTCTTTTAGAAAAAAATGGTTGTTCCTATTTTATATAATGTTAAAAAAACGAACTTTATTCATTTAGGGTTTAAATTTTACTCAGTAATTCTAATTACAGAGATTATCTAAAGTAACAGATTTAGCTCATATGAAATAATAAAAAATCGTTTTTATTTCTTTATTACGCTTTATTATATTTTGGTTAATAAAGGATAAAAGATAACTGATGATAACACTGGTACTATTCGAGCAAATTGTTACATACAAACATGAATTAAATTTTATGGCTATTTACTTAACACTCCTTATAGGTACGTCTTACAAAATGTTTTAAATACATCGTTAGTATGAGAAACTGATTTTTTTCCAGCAATTTATCTAAACTAACCACAAATTATTTGTATATCGCTATAAAGACTAAGTTCCAATATTGTATTGTTTGCTCTGTTTGCTTAAGAACTTTCCTTTATTTCATTTCGAGCACAAGCACTTTCCCAAAAATGAAATTTTTGACGAATATAATGAAACTAAATTATTTGTGATGTCTGTTGGTACTTGCCATAAAGCACTAACCAAAAAATTGGAAATGCAACCATATAAGGTCGCAGTTTTGCAAGAACTTGTTCCACCAGATTTTCCAAACAGGGTGCAGTTTTGCCAATGGTCTAATGAGATTCTTAACAATAATGATGTTTTGGACTGCACTTTCTTTTCTGATAACTGATAACGCTTGGTTTCATTTGTCGGGTTATATTAATAGTTAAAACTACCTACCTTGGGCCACGGAGAATCCACATACCTTTATCGAAACTTCATTTTTGATTACTGTAATACTGTTCAAATAATTGATATTTTTTGTAGATTGTTTCATCATAATTTCTTTTAGCATTTAAGAATTATCCTAATTATATTTTTTATATAATAATTGACGTGTAAAAACACTTATGTAGTGTAACTTATTATCAATGTACAAATAAATCTAGTTTTAATTTAATTTAATTAAAAATTTAAACAAACTGTGTGAACTACGAGTTAACGTGATTTAAATTTTCCTTTTAAGTTTAAATCAACGAAAATCCAAAGATATAATAAAAATTATAACAGCTCTTCGGGTGTTTTGGATACATTTTTTCTACCTAAATCTAGCCAATTAAATTATTGACAAACAAGAGATACCAAAAAAGGGCGTAGCCAGGATTGTATATAAGGGGGGGGAGACAAAGAAAATCCTAGATCATATTGTTTGTTTTGATCGTTGTTTTTACCATATTAGTTTCACATAAGCAGTGGAGGTAGTAATCAAAAAAATATATCAAAAA
Source organism: Listronotus oregonensis (assembly GCA_019359885.1). NCBI lineage: Eukaryota > Metazoa > Arthropoda > Insecta > Coleoptera > Curculionidae > Listronotus > Listronotus oregonensis. The sequence goes on from JAHBCN010011913.1 coordinate 15,970, forward strand.
ATCAGAAATAGCTTGAATAAATGCCAGTGGCGACCAATGAAGGCGCACAACATTGGCTGATTAGTTGCCTCCCCTCTAACCCCACATCCGGGCCACCCGCTCCGCTCCTAGGTCTATTTTAGTTAGGGTTCTTTACTACCTTTTTTAAAGTTCTTTTGGGTTTTCAAAAAGAGTTTTATGATTTATTTTTCTATAACAATAAATACTACGCTACCCCTGTCGTTATAAGTGACATTTTTTAGAGTAGGTTGGAGTTCACAAGCCAGCCTTTAAGCCTGTTAGTTTCTTAGGTCTTATAAAAAGCGTCGCAAGTTATAAAGCTCGTCAGAATCACAGTTTACCAGCGAACGACCTGCTCCCTGCCCGTACCTCGCTACGCCCATGGACTCCAAACTAAATGCATGCAAAAATTATCCAAAAAGGCTGTAATAACTTGGTTCAAATAACGATTACTTGAAAAAAAAAGATAAATTTTCTAACATGACATTTAAAAATCGATTTCAAAATACACGACACACATAATAATTATTATATATATATATATATATATATATATATATATATATATATACATTTAATGAACAATGGTATCAATAAGAACGATAGAGGCCATTTAAAACGCCATCCAGACTCGCGCCTTAAGAGTTAAGATCATCAATATACTTTTACATACATATATATATATATATATATATATATATATATATATATATATATATATATATATATATATGTTTTGTCGTAGTATCTCACGTAGTAAAACTATGGTAACGTTTTAACTATCGGTAACTCGATGAGTTATTTCTAATAAGTACGAGTATATTACTATTTAGAATAATATTATTATTTGAATTTTATGAGTATAAATATCATATATTCATTTTGACATACTAAAAATAGTTAAAATATATTATATATAAGTCTATATATATACTATATAATATAATATATATATATATATATATATATATATATATATATATATATATATATATATATATATATATATATATATATATATATATATATATATATATATATATATATATATATATATATATATATATATATATATATATATATATATATATATATATATATATATATATATATATATATATATATATATATATATATATATATATATATATATATATATATATATATATATATATATATATGTGTCCCAGGATGAGCGAATTTATACGTAAATATGACAAAATTTTGGGGTTGAAATTTGACCGTTTGGATCCAGTCCCGCTTGATTAAAAAATAAAATTTAGCATATTTTTATTTTTAAAAATCAACATCCTTAGTAAGCATTTTTTAAATTTTATGAGTAGGTAAAGTAGTATTTCTAGGCAAGATATAAAAAAGTTTATAAGAAAAAGTTGTTTAGAATGCAAATTATGCTGAAAACCGAATTTCATACCCATAGGCCTACTTTGATTTTTAAGTTTAAATTATTTACTTATTATTAAATATGAATAAAAAATTAATTGGTACACAAAACGTAAAAATCAAAGTAGGCCTATGGTTATGAAATTCGGTATTCGGCATATTTGCATTCTAAACAACTTTTTCTTATAAACTTTTTTTATATCTTGCCTAGAAATACTACTTTACCTACTCATAAAATTTAAAAAATGCTCGTATCAAGGCATGTTTGATTTTTAAAAAATAAAAATATGCTAAATTTTATTTTTTAATCAAGCAGGGCTGGATGCCAAACGGTAAAAATTTCAACCCCAAAATTTTTTGTCATTTTTACTTATAAATATGCTTATCTATATATATATATATATATATATATATATATATATATATATATATATATATATATATATATATACGTATTGAAAACTGAAAATGTCATAAATTTAAGGATTTTAAAAATTCCGTTGAATTTATAAAAAGAAAATAAAATTACCCATTCACTGTGCAAACTTTTTGTGAATCATTGCGAAACAATACAACTATTTTACAAAAATCTGAGATATAATCCCCATTGGAACGTAACTAAAGATTCATTATATGAACCATAAATAAACACATCTTATCCAATATACAACCTAACTGATAAAAATTTTATTTTTATGTACAAGGTCTTCCACTTAAAGCTGCGATTTTTAAAAAACGAATATATAGTGTGTCAAAATTATATAATTAAAGTTTTAGTACATTAAAAAAACCTAATTATAATCGGTTTTAAGTTTAAATTAAATATATTTAAGCGTTCTGTAGATATGTCGTACCTACTTGGCGTAGTTGTCCATTTCGTGAACTGGATGTCCACTTCGTGAAGTGGAACCAGATAGTGTAATAATATTTTATCTTACTATCTGGACAATTTTTATGTCCAGTTCATGAAATGGATATGTAATTTTTCCACTAAGAGAAGTGAGACTATATTACACCATCTGGACACAAAACTCATCCATTTCTTGTACTGTATATTTGGCATTTGTCCACTTAGTGAAACAATCAGTCGTCGTTGTTTTGAATGGCATGAACATTATATTGAACTACTAAAGCAAACATGTTTAATATCAAATATAATTTTTTCTACTAGCGTGTGGAAAGTAGCACTTTTCCGCACGCAATTTAGTTTGGAAAGTGTCACTTTTCCGCACTAGTGCGAAAAATAATTACTTTTCCGCACTAGCGCGGAAAAGTAAATCCTTGCAAAGTTCCCACTTAAACAGGTACTTAAAATGTTTTTAATTCTGAAGTTCGACTTAGTATAATTCTATTATTGGCATAGTATTCTTTTATTTGTACAAATTAGGTGTAAAATCAACGAAATATTCACTAAAAATTAATATTGTTTTAAAAACATTGTTTCAAACATCCTGGTATATATTAAACTTGCTAGTCAGATTTTTAGTTTTGACCGGTGCCGGTGTCCATATTATAAAAGATCAAAGTCATTAAAAGTCATCGATAATTAAAAGTGTCTTTGGTACATTCTGATCAGTATCGTCGATTTTGAATAAAAAACGTTTCCCATGGAGTCTTCTGACGAGGAATTACCTGAATCCATTCTCAAAGCAGCCGAAATAGCAAATTTAGATTTGTTGCCGTCCAAGTCGAGGCACAGGTACGAGAAAAAATATACAGCATTTACAAGCTGGTGTGGCGAGAAAAAAATCAAAAATATGAAAGAAGAAGTTTTTATGGCATATTTCGCGGAACTTGCTAAAACATGTAAACCCAATACCTTATGGTCAAGCTATTCCATGTTAAAAAGTGTCATTAAGATCGAAAAGTACATGGATTTAAGCAAATATTTTAAAGTTACATCATTTTTGAAGAAGCAAATTGTGGGATTTAGACCCAAGAAGGTCAAAATTTTCTCGAAAGATGAAATAGCAAAATTTATTAATCATGCTCCAAATGATGTCTATCTAGCGGTGAAGGTAGCTACAATTTTGGGACTAGCTGGTGCGTGTCGTCGAGAAGAATTGATGAAAATTAGCATTGATGATAAGACGATAAATCTTTTAATTGTAAATATTCCAGGCTCCAAAAACCATTCTAGCCGAAGTTTTGTCATTTCCGGGGAAATTGAAAATGGAAAATATCTAGCTTTGTATAGAAAGTATTCCAGTTTACGAAAGCCCGAAACACCACACAGAAGATTTTTTGTTAATTACAAAAAATTGGCTTGTACTGTCCAGTGCATAGGAATAAATACTTTTGGCAAGATGCCTCTAAAATAGCTGCCTATTTACGTCTTCCAAACCCAGAACTTTATACGGGACATAGCTTTCGCCGTTCCTCAGCTACAATGTTAGCTAATTCTGGTGAAGGCATAGCGAATATTAAAAAACTTGGAGGTTGGAAGTCATCATCTGTTGCAGAAGGCTACCTAGAAAGCTCTACAAGTTTTAAAAAGGACTTATCAAACAAAATATCCCAAAATTTATCTACCTTTGAACACAGCAAAACGCACTCATGGCCCATTGTACCGTCTTCTAGCAAGCAACAATGTGTCTCTGTTACCTGTAACGACGACCGGTTCAATTGCACCTCAACCGCAATCTCCAACTCCGCAACTTACCCACAACAACTTGCCTCTGCGATTCATTTGCAAAATGCTACCAACTGTTCTTTTACGATTAATGTTGTTAATAATAATAAGTAGTAATGGTAAAAATAAATATTATCTATTGGTTGTTTAGTTTGACCTTTTCCACACACTCGTAGGAAAAATGTTGTACCTAACACGTACGAAATGTGTCTTTTCCGCCCTTGACGGCTTACCCGACCTCCGCTTCGCGTCGTTCGTGTAACTGCCGCCGCGTGCGGAAAAGTATCACTTTCCGCACTTCTAGGTAAATAACTATTTATACGCTTTTTAATCAACATTACACGGAAAAACTAACCACAACTAACCAAAAATTGTATTACAGTAAATACATAAATGCCAAATATACAGTACAGGAACTGGATGATTTTTGTGTCCAGATGCTGTAGTACCGTCTCGTTTCACCAAGTGGAAAAATGGTATATCCATTTTATGAACTGGACAAAAATATTGTCCAGGTGGCAAAATAAAATATTAATACACTATCCGGTTCCACTTCAGAAACTGGACATTCATCTCATGAAATGGACAAATATGCCATGTGTGTGCGACAGATATATGAAGGCAAATTAATGTGTAAATGTAGGTTCTGCAAGGCAAAAGAATCTTAAATTACTTTAAAGTATACATAACATGAATAAAAGTTAGATAATGATGATGTTAGATTTAAATGTTATAAAACATGTTTGGGGCTTATTAGTTAAAAAAATAAATAGGAAAATGAGTTAAGGCCGCAAAATGTAAACGAACTTAAAAATAAAATTTTAGAGGAGTGGAATAAGTTACGAGGAAATCCGGACTACGCCCGGGCTTTGGTCCATTCGATGCCTGATAGACTAAACTTTGTCTTAGAAAAAAACGGGGCCGCAATAAAATATTAAATTTGTTTGGATGAATATTTAAGTTTGTTGAAATTTATTAAATTGTTAATTAATTTGTCATTTTTTATAAAATATTAATTTTTTTTTACTTTTTGCTTTATTTATAGTAATTAAAAGAAAAACAAGGTAAAAAAGGGCGGTTTATAAAATTTGGCAGAAAAATCGAAATTTGACACATTCTTTGCCCAAGATTTAATGGCCGTCATTGTACTCGATTTACATTTTAAAAAATGACCTGTTTTTTAAAGATTAAAGGAAAAAAACGCTCTAGTCAGTCTTGGACTATTTTTACACCCTTTGGTAAGGTTCAAAGGTAGACCAGCTTTTCTTACCGATAAGTATGATTTACGTCCTTTGTAGTACAAGTCACTATTAAGTTGTGTTAACATAAGATAAGGATTGTTTATTAAAACATAAACTTAAATGTAAGTGTCACGGAAAATTTAATTCGACTCACTGAAGAAGTGTTAAGTAATTTTAACAGCAAAATATGATAAAACACACAAGACTTCTACGAGAAAGCGATAATGACTTTGTTTGTAATAACTTTTTATCTAAAGTCCTATACAAATGCTCTTTGTAAATAAATAAGCAAACATTACTCAGAAATAATCCTATTTTAAATAACAAAGAATTTTTATTTAAAAAGATCAAATTAATTATAAAATTATGATTCTTGGGTTTATTTTTAGTAGGTTTATTATTTAGTATACGTTGTAAGATAGTATTTAATACAAGAAACACATTTATTAGTAAAATGTCACTGAAAATAGGATCATTATTTTTCATAATAGTTTGCTTTATGATATACCAATTTCGTCATGCTTTCGAACCATTTGATAAAGTATTTTTCCGTTTCATTCCATTTCCATTAACGTTCGGAAACAAAAAAAGGCATTTGGTGCGAAATCGCAACTGTATGGCGGATGACCCATTAATTCGATTTTTTCAGTGCACCAATAATGGGTTGTTGGTCGAGATATGTGTCAGCTGGCATTATCTTGATGAGGATTGATCCGGCGGCAAATGTTTGTGTTCCTTATTTCTTCGAAAAACTGAAGCAAACTAGTGGTTATTCAAAATTGACCGTTCTACATTTTTCTAAAGGCATTGTTGCCACCTGATCAGTTTTTCCGGTGACCATTTGTTTCAAAGTCCTTTGAGAGCGAAAAAATTTGTTGGATTTAATTAATCTTAAAACAACCATTCAGTTTACTACTGTTTAGTTTTCAACTCATATCAAAGATAATACTACTACGGATAAGATGAACCATTCAATGCTATATTTTTGATACCCCTAATGGACTTTGGCTAACGCGAGCCGATGTCCATCGAGAGATTTTTGCGCTATCCTTGAACGAAAGTTAAACAGTGTTGCCGGCAGGCCTTTACTATTGGCGTGATGAAACGCGACTAGAAAAAACACAATCCGTTTAGCCGCCCGCTTTCGCTACTTTTTGTTCCGAATAAGGTACAAGCGACAGACATTGGCAATGTCGCACGGTTTGTTTCGCTGGGGCAGGGGTTACCGACTTAATTTTATTCGCATTTACGGAAGCATTGATATCTTCGAACTGATTCAAAACGCCCCATTTAAATGAACCATCTATTCGTAGTAGTATTATCTTTGCTCATATGTATAGATCTATGAATCATTACCTATAACAACCGCATAGACTACTTCTGTACCACCCCCATTAAATTTTCTTAGTATTTGTTTGCACCAATTGACACCAGCATCTTTTAGAGATTTTGTCTAGTTATGTATGATCCAACGAGATCAAATCTTTTTTTACTGCTGAATAATCATAAAAAAAATATAGGCAAGTAAAATTTATGTCTAAGGTTGTCTCAATCTCACCGTATGTCACATGACGATCTTGCGTTATTAGTTTTTGCATGGCATTAATGTTTTCTGACACGCAGAATGATTTTATGACTTTCGTCGGTGAGTAAACGGTGACCAACATTAAATTCGTAAAACCAGCGAAAGAATGAGGCTTTCCTGTTTTTATAATTTACGCCGAAAGTTGTAATAAATCATTACACGAAAATTGTACTAGTTAATTCCATTTTTTCGCGAAAAACACAATTTTAATGTGACTGTAAACAACACAAACTACGCTCTAATAACAAAATGTTTTGAAGAAGTTGTGGCCAAAAATGTCGAATTTTTCAGTGGAAACATTACATGGCACCTGACAAAACTCTTTTTCAGCTGTATTCATTGTTTACTTTATCTGTGGCAGTCGCTAAGGTTAGACGTGTTTTTATGAGCTTGACGATTTTCGTTTGTTAAAAGAAGAGAATTAAAGAATTTGTATTTCATTTTGTGTAAAAAATAAACCACCACATCAACAACCAAAGAAAACGTATAAAAAGTGAAAGAAATGGTTATGAACGATCGCCGAATTACAATAAAAGAAGTTGCTAATGATGTTGATATCGTTTGACTTATGTCATAAAATATTTTTGTATGTTTTGCAAATGAAACGTGTAGCAGCAAAATTTATTTCAAAATTGTTGAATTTTAAACACAAACAGCGGCAAATGAAGTCAACGACGATGCAGCATTACTGAAACGTGTTATAATAGGTGACGAAACATGGGTTTATGGATATGATGTCGAAACTAAGGCTCAATCGTCCCAGTGGAGGCATTTTGGTTTGCCAAGACCGACAAAGGCTCGACAACTGCGGTCAAACGTGAAGGTTATGCTCTGTTTTTTTGGATTTTACTGGAAGTGTGGCATAAATTCTTGCCACGCGGTCAAACAGTCAATAAGGAGTACTACCTACAAGTTTAACGCCGTTTGCTTGCAGCAATCCAGATTTATGGAAAAACAATTCATGGCTCTTGCACCACGATAATGCACTTGCTCACAATTCATTGTTTGTTTGTAAATTTTTGGCTAAAAACAATACTGTAATGATGCCCCAACCTTCATATTCGCCAGACATGGCTCCGTGTGACTTTTTCCTATTTCCAAAAATATAGAGAACCTTAAATAGCCGTCGTTTTACAAGCATAGATGACATAAAGAGCGCATCGCCGAATGAGCTAAACAATTACCCAAATATTTGGTTTAGGAAGTGTTTCGAAAATTGAAAGAAGCGCTGGGCAGGTGCATAATATCTAATGGCGACTATTTTAAATGCGACAACATTAATTTAGACAAATAAATAAATATTTTATGCAAAAAGCGAACATTCGCGAACACACTTCGTGTAAATTATCATATAGTTTTAAACAGTGCCTAAATAAATAAACTACGTAAATGCGAAAAATACATTATTTTAATCGTAGTTACCCGTCTTATGACTACCTATAATTTTAAATAAAATAACAATATAGGTACTTGGCTTTCTAGATTAAAAATATTTTTTTTCTATCAAGTACCAAGTCACTTTTAAAAACAAAGTACTTCAGTTACGTAATAAAGGTGATGTGAATATTTTTGCATGTGAATATACTTTTAAGTAACAAAAACGTAAAATACTTGCTTAAAAAAATCCTGATAAGAAAATATTTTGTTTAAAACTTTTTAAAATCATAAGTACTGATGCTATTTATGGATACACTTATCCACCATCTTCAACATTAACTCGTTTTTAAACGAATATTTTACTCATGTATGAATTTTCCCATATTTCAATTCAGCGAATATTTCACGTTGCCTAGACAACGTGGTATTTCCACTTACTTACAAACACAGAAAAATCGAACCTGTTTGATTATATTGTCAATTAGAAACGTCAAAATCAGTCAAAATAAGTCGATTTGGTCCTGTACACGTTGAAGAAATAGATAAAGTAATTTAAAAACACGATTTCAGTTATAGTTATAATTATGTTGCATGAAATTGAACATTGTATGACAGAAAAAAACATTTTATTGGTATAATACTCCCAAATTTCTCCATTCTAGAAATATTTTCCCTAAATACCGCTCGGGCATAAAAATTAATCAGATAATTTTCATTCAAGCTTGTTATACAAATTCCAGTCTTTAAACTCGTGGAATTATAAATAACAAGCTTTTATGAAAGTTATTGGTAATTCTTAAGCACTCGTGGTATTACCCCCGATAATAATAAAAATTATCAATAACACGTCAAAATTTTAAACCGACTTAACAAGACATTTCGGATTTTCATGGAAACTCGAATTAGTCCAGTTAAAATCTCCATTTTTTTTAATCCAGTTAAACTATCTTTGATCATAATTCCGCACCTAGTAGAGCTTTTTTTTCCGCACAGATCTAGTTTTTACGAATTTATATAATAACAAGGCTCAAGAGTTTTAATTTATTATTATATGCAGTTTGGGTAAAATACTGCGCATTCCCATTTAAATACGTTTTCAGTCGTGCTCAGTCACCCACTTGGAATGGCAAAAAGTCATTCAAAATCACATATCGTAATAAGGAAACGTTTTATTAAGTGTGTGTAAGCACTCTGAATATTTTTGCGTATACACCTACATGGCGCACATTAACATCTTAGCCTGTCAATACTAAGATTGGTTGGTTTGGAATTACGAAGTGCCTGTGTTCAAAATTTGTATTATATTACAGTTGTTCTTAAAACTGCTTCGCTGTCAAGGGTGTCTGGCTACATTCCGTTGACCATCCCAACAAGGGTGAAACAAGTGTAATCGAATTGGCTGGACCTGGGGTTATCCATTTATTTGGAGGCCTGGTAATTTTAAACCAACAAAGCTTAGTAGTCATACCTACCAAAATCTTTGATTTTTTTTTTTTTTTTTTTTTTTTATTAAGGAGCCTCTATGCCCAAAGAAAGTCTACCTTTCTGTAATTCGGAATTGATGCTCAGGGTGTGCCCTAGACCTTAGTGTTACCTACCTACCACACCATTTTGGTATTTTTTAAAACATAAACTTTTTTTTTACCTGTATTCTAGATTTTGTTTTGGGCTACCAATAATCTCAACGGTTTTATTTATAAACATCAATAAATATTTCATAAAATAAAAAGTTTAACCAAATTTTAATATTTTTGTTCGTGTTTCTATTTTATTTGCTCCTGGGAAACAACTTGGTGGAAAGTAAGTAGTGCGCAAACAAGTACACAAGGCCAATGACATTTGATAAATTTATAACCTTTTAACAGTTAGTTGCGTAAGTATTGTACACGGTGATGTTTTTTTTAACGGAGTTTGGTAATGTAGTGAATATCTGATTGTCAAATTTTAAATACAAAACAATAAAAATGACGAAAGGAAATTTTTCTGAAAAGCAGCTGGAGTTTTCCTGAAAAAAAAAACTTATCAGGCTACACAGAACTGGATTTAAAATTGATAAAAATAACACGCATTTAAATGTAAAGGGCCCCCATCATAGAATTTATTTTGTTCCAAAAACACGTTAAATCTCTTCCTTTATCCTTACTTTACATCTTGTCGATTTGCCCTTTAAATCTAACGTCAGACCAAAAAGACTTGTGACTACACGAGGTCTGCTTAGTTCCAATATTATTTTTTTTGCTCCGTTTCTTTATCTTATTCAAGCGAAAACAGAAAATCCATCGCGTTCCTTCATTTCAAATTAAGATAAATCAATTTATTGTCAACTAAATATGGTACATAATAAATGCAAAGAATAATTACATCGCCAAAACCATCACAATAAACAAAAACAATAATTAGTTTCACAGAAGACGGCTTAAAGCACTAAAATCTGTTAATTGCACATCCCCACAAAAACAAAAAAGTTGAATGTCCGAAAGACTTGACTATGGTATCTTTGTGTTTTTAAGGTCGCTTAATCTGAATCCGGTGTCAGTTTGACCCCATCAGGTCAGAATCAAGGGCATTTAAAGGTCAAATCTGCAAAATTACACAGCCCAATAAAGAAAAAAGTTGAATGTTCGAAAGACTTGACTATGGCATCTTCATGATTTTGAGGATACTGTATTCGAATCCGGGGTCAGTTTGACCCCATCAGGTCAAGGTCAAGGGCATTTTAAGGTCAAATTTGCAAAATTAATTGCAACCAAATTTGGTTGCGATTAATTTTGCAGATTTGATCTTAAAATGCCCTTGACCTTGAACTGATGGGGTCAACCGGATTCGAATTCAGCGAACCCAAATACAGGATGATAGTTAAGTCCGTCGGACCTTCAACTTTTTTTTTGTGGGGCTGTGTTATTTGTGTGCTGATATTTTTCATAGTCAAGCCTTTCGGTCCTTCAAACTGACCATAGACTCGTATTCAGCGACCTTAAAAACATGAAGCCGCCATGGTCAAGTCTTTCGGACCTTTCAATTTTTTTATTTTGTGGGGTTGGGTTATGACTTTTTAAGCTAAAGCAATAGAATTTTCGGTTATTTTTATCAAACTAAAAAACATATTATAGTATTCGACTCCTTTAATAAACAAATGAAAATTACACTTTTTCGCTAATAGAAAATCTAAACTGTTTCCGAATTAGCTTTGTTTGGTATTATATCCACTGTACTCTCATACAAGATGTAATACTGGAACTTAGTTGCAGAGACCTGTGTCGATTAGGCATTAAGAATATGTGTGGTAAGCAGCGTTGTGACTTGGATATCGTTTTCGCGCTATGCTTTAAGATTTGAATTTTAAACGCTTGTAACTCTGTTCGCTTAAAAAATATTTGGCAAAAGTGATACTTAGACATAAAGGATTTTTTATTTAATAAAAAAAATGTGTGCAACGACTTTATTCATGTTGAAATAACCCAGCGATTGAATGGCGACGATTTAAAAAAATAAAGGAAATTTTCATTTAAGCTTTTTTAATTTTTTTTTCTCAAAATAAATCAATTATTGACAATTTTTTGACAATGTTACCAACACCCACGTAAAAATACGTTTTCCTAAGAAAAAACACATAAAGCTATATAGAAATAAAGCATTTACATGAAAAAATTCTTAATTAAACTTTTACAAAACACATCTGTACACAAATATTTTATATATATATATATATATATATATATATATATATATATATATATATATATATATATATATATATA
>JAHBCN010011914.1:0-28143 GCA_019359885.1 Listronotus oregonensis
ATTGCAAGCCTACAGGAGATAACGTTTTTCGGTAACTTTTTTTCACTTAAATGACATAAATTATACACCTTTTTTTGGGTAAGGAAAAATCTATGCCTCTGTTGAATATATGAGTCGAGTTAAAAAAAAATAATATCTAAACATAACCGTTTTTGGGGTGGCTTTCAGTCAAGGAAATTTTAAAAAAACTAAATCCAAATTTAAAAACTATTACAGCAGAACCCTTTGATTTAAGTGTTGACTTTCATATATTTTTTTGAAAATTATCGATAATTTATCCCGGGTTTTTTGAAAAAAAACTTTATCCCCCCGAACCCCAAATTGGATCCAATTTTCGCGGCGAGAATGGACTCTTAAGTATATACTTTTTTAATTTACAGAAAAACAGAAAAATAAATTTTAAATCACTCCTTATTACATTAATGTTTGTGGTTATTGGTATTTTCCTATTTAATACAAGAAACTAACTTTATAAATTAACAATAACAAACTTGAGTACAGGTTAAAGAAATAGCGATAATCATACAAAAACTTTCTTTTTTTTTTCGTCCGTAAATAATGGACAAAGTTATGATTTATAAATTTAGTTTTGGTATTAAATAAGGCAAAAACTTCTATAAAACCGCTGGGATCCATACAGTTCAATTACTTTTTGCACATTTTTCATATAGAATTGACATCTACAGGGCGATTTCCGTAAAAGATATGACTTCATTAAAAAAAAAATTTAATGGCAACCCCCACATTTTATTACCGAGATTAAAGGGCACATTTTTCTACATCTAGTAATTTGATCTTAAGTATGCATTAAATAAAATAAAAACAAAAAAGTATTTAAAAATTTTGTAAAATACTGATTTTAATGGCAATAAAGACAAATTATTAGTACATACACAAATTTACGTACCAAATGGTTATGTTTATAAATTTAAATAGCTGGTAGACTATTATTAATTAAAATATTCATTTAACTATTTTACCAATTGTAATTCTGGGTAAGTTATCCTAATTTTTTAATATCCCGAGTTCATTAGCATACTTAATTGCATCCTTTTTTTATTCACAGGAAAACATAAAAATAACTTTTAAATTATTTGTTATTTCTTTAATATTTAGGGTTATTGGTATTTTCCTATTTAATATCAGAAACTAACTTTATAAATCATATCTTTGTCTATTATTTACGGACAAAAAAAAGGCCGCAAGTGCAACAACAAACTTAAGTACAGGTTAAAGAAATAACGATAATTATAGAAAATCTTTTTTTTTTTTTTGTCCGTAAATAATGGACAAAGTTATGATTTATAAAGTTTGTTCTGGTATTAAATAAGACAAAAACTTCTAGAAAAACCGCTCGGATCCATACAGTTCAATTACTTTTTGCACATTTTTCATATAGAATTGACATCTACAGGGCGATTCCCGTAAAAGACATGACAACACGTTTTCAGTTGTTCTGCAGATATCCGTGAATTAATGAAAAGCCAGTTTTCACTAAGTGTGTTGTGTAAGCAACTTCTGAATATTTTTGCGTAATACACCTACATGGCGCACATTAACATCTTATGCTGTCGATACTAGGATTGGTTGATTTAGAATTTCTTGATGGGATGGCGCTAGTTGCTGTTAATCTTCAGCTGTATTAGATTACAGTTGTTCTTAAGGTAACTGCTTCGCTGTCAAGGGTGCCTACGGTTATTTGGTTTTCCTCCCAAAATGAAATCGTAATTAGGGGGACCCCTTTTTTTGGGTTTAATTTTAAAAACCCCTTTTTTATTTTAAATAGAAAAAAAATTTAATTTTTTTTTTTTTTATTAAATTATAAAAAATATATTTTTTTTATTTATATATATATATATATTATATATATATATATATATATTATATATAATAAAATTAAAATTTAATATTTTTTAATTTTTAAAATAAAAAAAATTGGGTTAAAAAAATTCGTTTGATTTTCCAAGGTTTTAAAAAAAAAAGGGGTTTAAAAAAAAAATTTTCCCCCTTTTCTTATTTTTGGTTTTTTTTAAAAATTTTTTTTGGTTTAAAAATTTTTTTTAAATTTTTTAAAAAAAAAGGGTTTATTTTTTAAAAAAAAATTTAATTTTAAAAATTTTTTTAAAAAATTTTTTTAAAAAATTTTTTTAAAAAATTTTTTTTAAAATGCATTTTCCGTAACTGGACGCAGGCAGCCATGGAGTTTAAAATCGCATTCGTTGTACAAATTATATCCTAGTACGCTATGATAGAAACTTAATTTAAATAAAGTCCGCCATAAAGGATATAATTTGTCAAACCTTTTAATTACTTGGGTAAATAATAAACATCGTAGTTTCAGTTTTTTTTAATAATAACACATAACTAAGTAACATTAATAAGATACATTATGCTTAAATAATTGGCATCATCCAAAAAATCCTCCAACACATTTCTTAGTAAATTCTGATGGTTTCCTTTAAAAATCCCTTTATAAAACACAGGTCCCAAAAATTTTGATCCCAAAGAGGCGCACCAAACGTTTAAGCAAAAACATCTTTGTGGGTTGAAAAGGGTGATGGCGCAGGAGTTTCAATGTCAAAATTTTCTTTCGGTAAAACAGCCTCCATTACTAAAATTAGTATCATTGCTTCAAAGAATTAATCGTAAAAGTTTGGGTTTTCTTACAGCATTTACAAACCATTGGCAAAAGTTTATACGCCTTTTGTAATCACCTGGTAACAAAGTTTGTGTGGATCTGTATTTGTGGGGTACATAAGTATGTTTTTTTCTAAATTTTATTAATGGTTCCTTAATCCATCAAGATCTGGCCTACAGTCTCTTGTGGAATTTTCACGATAAACTTTAAAATATGCCAAAACATTAATTTCTGTTTAATGATTAATTATAAAGGTTTTCTAATTTCTATGCTTGAGAAACACTTTTGTTTAATTAAAACTTTCGAGGAAGGAGGAAAAAATATCTTTTGTTGTGCATATTTCTTTCTGGAAATAGTTTCACTCTAAAGCCAAATGCCTTTTTTTTTGGCAAATTATGTAGCATTCTATTATATCAAACTTCTCCAAATGACAATATTTTAAACAACAGAAATAAATGAACTGTTGTTTTGTTTTTCTAGTTGCCCCAAAAAAAACTTTAAAAAAAATGGGGGTCCCCTTTTTTTATGTTATTTTTTTTTTTTTTTAATTTTGTCTGCATACTAAGATAATTTGTACAAAAAAAAAAATTTTTTAAATTTTTTTTTTAAAAAAAAATTATTTTAAAAAAATAAATTTAAAAATTAAAATAACTATTTTAAAAAAAATTATTTTATATATATATATATATATATATATATATATATATATATATATATATATATATATATATATAAAATTTTATATATATATATATATATTTTTTTTTTTTCGGGACGTTTTGGGCTTTAAGGGCCCTGCAAAGTTATAATACTGATACTATTTATAATGTAATGTTACAAAAAAAAATTGTTATTTTAGTTTTAAGTTTATTAACGGACTTGTTAAAAATTTTTTTTTTTAATCACTTTTGTCTTTTGACACAAATTTTAGTCACTAAAAACCACACAATAGCTAATATATCTTCAAAGCAAATTCAAATTATTATTAAAGATGAATATTTATAACTTTTTAAAATGATGTGCTTACGAATGACAAAAATTTGTTTAATACGGGGTTTTTGTTTAGTGTATATGTAGTTATAACGTTTATTAATAAAAAATCATGCATTTATGAGGAATATTAATAAATTATTTTGTAAACGTTAATATTACTTTTAAATAAACAATATAACAAACTTGTCGTCAGCTAAAAATTACCTTCTTTCTATTATTGCCGTAAAATATTATTGTTGAAATTAAAATTAAAAAATGTATATTAAAAAAAATTGTTTTATCAATAAAGTAGTTATTTCGTTTTATAAAAAGCCTACTGTATATTTTCACTTTTATTCTAATGAAATTTAAAAAAATTATAGCTTAAAACTAAAATGTTGCGGATTTACCTTTCTATTTATTACACCTATCAACTGCTAAAGCATTCAATGATTATACAAAGCAAATGCCAAATTGTAACAATTTGCCGAATTGCACACAACGCTTAATTTGCATGTTTATCTATTTGAATCAGCGACTGGATTTTTATTTTACACTAAAGTTCAAACATTATTGGAAATTCGTTCAATTGAATGGGAACACGATGTATATTTTACACAAACTATGATCTTCTTTTTTATGCGGAAAAATTAAAATTTTAAATTATGATCTTTTTATAAAGTACAGCAATTAAAAAATATATATACAGTGTGTCTACTTAAGTTGGCAACATATGGGAAACTTTTTTATTATTTATTTTACGAAATAAAGTTATTACTCATAAAAAGTTCTGCATGTTCTGAAATTTAAAATGCAATCAACACATATCAAATTTTCTTAGTGTTATACGAGGTATGTCAAAAAATATGAATTTTGATGAAGAGTATATTTTACAATATCGAAAATTGTTATTATGCAAAGTTGTTATGGAATTAAAAGGTATGTTTATATATGCAATTACATCCTTCTAAATAAAAAAAAAATTACAAATTTTGCTGGCATTTCTACTGAATTTCTACCAAATTTCGCTAAATACAACTGATGTTTGAATGTCACTGTCAACTATTTCTTGTCAAAGCATCCTAGATTGTATGTATAATAATTACTTTCTGCCATTTCTTGTCAGAGCATCCTAGATAAAATGTACAATGATTAGAGTTAAATTTTTGTTGTTCGAGTACAGATTTTTTCAGAACAAAAAAAATATTATAAATTAATAAAACTGTATATTTAAACGAGGTTTTTAATTCCGAACAACTTTTTATAATAACAATTTTCGATATTGTTATATATAAAAGTACTTTATTCTTGACTAAAATTCCTATTTTTTTACTTATCTCGTATAGGATTGAAAAACTGTAATATTTGATGATTGTATTTTAGATTTTAGAGCATGCAGTACTTTTATAAGAAACAACTTTTTTTGTAAAATTAATAATAAAAAAAGTTTCCTCTATGTTGCCAACAAAGTAGACACACTGTATATTGGGTAATATGCCCACGGCAGATTTTATTGAAATTAAATACTGGGGCTTTTTGATCACGAATCTAAAGTAAAATTTTCTAACACACTTCTAGTTTTTAAATTATAACACCCCACCCGGACCTAACCTTAAAAATGCACAAACTCTTCTTAAATTCCTTTTTCTTGAACCTGGTCACAGCCAAACTGGTTGATTTTATGGTAGAACATCTTTTATTTTACAGGATAAACCTATTTCCCCGATTATTTACTTATAAGTTTCACTAAGACAACAATTTGAAAAATTTATTTTTATATTTAAAAACAATCAACGAAATTATCTAGAGATTTTTGAACAGGTAAGTTGGTGAAACTGAAAGGCGCCATATTAAAAATTTAAATTGATTTACCAGCACTAAATATAAAAATTAGAGAAGTTAAAAAACTCTATAAAAGCATTTAATCCAAGTAAAATCATTATTTTAATCTTTTGTAAAAGGTGTATTATAATAAGGTGTGTAAGGACTCCTGCAGTTATATTGAAAAGTGTTTTTATTTAGAAGTTAAATATTAATACAAGTGAGGCAGGGTTGCATTTCCCTGAATTTAAATTTGTTGATGACGTATATATTAAATAGGTAATTACAACATCATCTTTATTAAACACAAACAAAATAAATGCAGTTAATGTTAACGCCATTTTTTACACAAAAAAAATTAAAAAGTATTTGTTTTTTAATTGTTTCCAAAGTTATACCATGACTTAAAATTTTTAGATAGTTTTGTAAGTGTTTTAAAAGTAAAAATATGTTTCTTTTGGTGGTGTTTTTTTGTTTAAAATAACGACTAAAGAAATGTTTTACCATAAAACCATTCATTTTTGGTTTAAAAGATTGGGGGGGAAATAAAAAAGTCTGGTTAAGGGGGGCCGGGTAATTGTTAAAACCCAAAAACTAGAAGTGTCCAACAAAATTTGACTTTGGATTCCTTATCAGCGCCCCAAAAAAAAACCCTGTATACCAAATTTCAATAAAAAGGGCCGTGGGCCCATAAGTAAAAAATTACTATAATGGTATATGGATATTTATTATTCATTTTTAAATAAAAAATTAAAAATTTTCATATAGGTACATATATCCATAAAAATAATATTTAAAATATGTTTTTATTATTCACTAAATATATTTTCCTCAGATATTACAATTGATTGATTTTTTTTTTAAATTTAAAAAATTTAAATTTTTTAACCCTTAATCTATAACATTTAAAAAAATTTAACAAAATTTTTTTGTTATTCCAGTTTCAAGTTTTTACGGCCTACATAAAAAATTAGCTAATTTTTATTTGAAATTTTTTTTAAAAATATTTTTTTAAAAAATTTTTTTACTAAAGTAAATATATCTTTAAAGAAAATTTAAATTTTTTAGGTATTTTTTAACGTCAGAAAAAAAGGCTTTTATACGATCCTAATACCCGTATAATTGCCAAACCCGCATTAATTTTTAAAACAAGTGAAAACAAATTTTAAATAAATAATTAGTCGTTTAAGTATAACATAAACACCAAATAATTAAACGTTTTACTCATTAAGGTTACGGTACGATTAAAGGCTTTCAAGTATTTTTCCTTCCTTGAAGACCCCAAAAATTTCAGGAAATTTAAATAATTTACCCCAGGAAGGATCTCAAACAAGGACTCCTGTAATCCTACCATTGATGCATATCTAAAAAATTGACGGCTCAAGCAATTTAGGAGTGTAGAACTGGATACTCCCTGAGCGGAAATTAAGAACCAGGGTCTGAAAAAACAAATTACCCGTAATTTGGCGGTAAATTTGCCGAAAGAGGAGAAAAAGTAGATTTCCGAAAGTAAAAAAGGCTTATCCTCGACAAGTTATTGACTATAGATGTTAAGGTGGCCCTTTTTCTCCCTTCAGTTAAGCCCTAAAAATTCTATTTTGTCTTGTCCAATAAATTTTTTAAAGGTTAAAGTTTAATATACTTCGTTTAAGTATAAATAATAAATTGTTTTATATATTAAAACTTTGGTTTTTATTAAAATCATTTTTAATATTTTTGTTTTAAAAATAATTTATTGCTTTCTACTTAGCTTTTTTTGTAAAATTATTTGCTTAAAGTGTAGAAGTAACACTTTAAATTGTTTTTTTTTAATAAATTTAAGTGGAAAATAATTTCAAGGCTATGGTATTTAGTCCAGTAAATGAAGGGACAAAGCTGTAAATAAATTTGTACAGTTTTTCCTTGTGGCGCAATTCTTAGGTCTTTGGGGATGCTTTCAAGCGAAAAAAGTTTAAAAAAAATTAAACAAGGGGGGAAAAGGGGCCTAAAACCCCCATCAAGGCCCGAAAAGGGTTTCCCGCTAATATCTGCCAAAATATGTGAATTGGAAAATTTTGTTTTACAAAAAAATGAAGACGGGCCCTTTTTAACTAAAAAAAAATGGTTATTATAATTTTTTTCGAAAAATTGATTGTTTTCGAGATAACGGGACACAAAATTTCCTCATTTTAGCTGCCCTCCGCTAGAATCCGCTATCTTCGGTTAAAGCGGGCGGACGAAAATTTTTCCATTACTCTGGCCATAATGTACATTTTTTAATCATTTAAAGTTCATCGGAATAAAAAAACCCGTACCTATCATCGTATGTCAGTTTTTGTCTATTTTGATTTTTTTAGAATTTTAAAAAAAGCGGTCAAAGTTTTTTTTACAATATTTTGAGTATCTCATTAATTTTTTTATATTTTTAAAAAGCGGTTGGTTATTAACATTTTTTTATAATGAGACCTTAGCAAGTGTTTAATGATCCCAGAAAATTTCCTTCGCCATCTTTCTTGTGTTTTAATAAAAAAATATTTTGCCCATCTGCATTCTTAGCCGTTTCTGACCATCTATCCAGTGTAGAATGTTAAGGATTTTTCAACGGCCGTTTTTGCGAAAAACATTGGTGTTGCGAAAAAATGGTAAGGACCCATTTTAGTAGATTTTGAGCTAATCTTCATTTTTTGTCTAAACAAAAGTTCTCCAATTCGAAAATTTTGGCAGATATTCGCGGGAAACTCATTTTTGGGACTTTTAGTGGCCAAGCACCCTTAAAGACCTAAGAAATGCGCCACAAATAAAAACGGTACAGATTTATTTACAGCTTTGGGTACTTTCAGGTCTCCAATTAGTAGACTAATTTTCATGGTGTAGTAAAAAATCTAATAACAAAATTATTTAAAGCTTTTTAACAATTTTATAAATTAAACTAAAACAAAAATAAGGATATGGGTTTGTAGGATCACAGTAGTTAAAGAGGTATACAAAGAAGTAGAAACAGTTATACAGGGTGCCACAGATTCGAGTGCATGCATGGGGATCTCGGAAACCGTAAGAGATACGAAGTCGGTTAAATTATGGCAAAGTTGCGCATTTAGGTGTCTAACAACATGCCGATTAGAAAGTTGAAAAATTCGAGTATTTCCCGGAATATCCGGAAAAACCGAAATTTGTGATTTTTTTTTAATTTTTCTGACGTTATTTAAAGAGATATGAAAAAACAAAAGACACTTTCTCATGGCTACTTCTTAAGCTCTACAAAACACCCTTGAGAGATTTTCCTTACGACGTTTCGTTTTCTTTAGACCATCATCAACTTTATTTTTTTAAATACGGACCTAGGTTTTTTAATTTATTTTTTTGAACCTCTTATTATCCCAGACAATTATGCTCGACATATTATCAGACAAAATAATGTGAAATTAGCACAAAATAAAAGACCATAAAATTACAAAGAGAAAAATACGACCACAAATAAAATAAATACATGATTCGATGATATAAATGACGAAGAATAGCAAACATTTAGTAAAGGTTAATTAAAATAAGCCTAAAATTTAATATTAGACAGTTTTGTCTTATAGTTTGTTTTTATATTTTACATTCTAACCTTACCTTTTGACATATTACATAACATTTTTTTGGATTTGCCGCCATTACGTGACAAGTATTAATTTTTTTTATGATATTCAACACGCCCAATTAATTATGGGATTTTTTTTAAATATTTTAAGACCAAAAAATACTGTCCTTTTGTTTTAAACTTTTTGACCACTCTGTGTATATAAATAGCACGTGTGTTAAGACAACCTTACTTGAAACTAATTAGTCAACTTTACTAAGCCTAAACAACTAGATTTTGCGAAACTATTGCCAAGGTTTCAACAACTTTTACTAAGCTTGTTAGGGTTAAAATAAAGCTGTAGAACATATTTGCCAAAAGCTATTATATGGACTATTTTAGAGGCTTAATATTTTGGTAATAAATTATGTCCATGGTTTTAGCGGAATTTGTTGTTTAAAAAAATATTGGCAAGATATAAATAATTTTAAAAGTTTATTTTAGTGGTTTTTAGGATTTTGGTAAAAATTGATTTACGTAATTAAAAACACAATAAAAGATAAAAAATAATTTAATAGTTATTAGGTTTTTTAACATTTTTTGTTATGTACAGGGTGGGCATATAAGCGAGGTAAGCGGCTGTATCTCAAGACCTGTACATCTGACAACATTGGATTTTTTTTATTGTTATAAAAGTGGCCATGAGAAAATTTTGGAAATTATTTTCAAGTTCCGTATTTCACCGCTATAGCATCTAATAAATACTTGACGTTTCAAAAAATATTATTTGAAAATTTCCTTTTGTTTTTGCCGCCTACTATACGTTAATTGGACATTCTAGGGCCGAACGCTAGATGGCGGTACATAAGTTTTGACTCTGCGCTTAAAAAAAAACTTTAATTCGCTATAAGTTTAAAACAAGCAAAGATATCATCGTCGGGTTTTCACAATATTTGTGCAAATTTTATCTACTTTTTAAATATGATGTCAAAAATATACCGTTCGATTTAAATTGTTGCAGTAAAATGAAAAAAACTGAAATTATTACAAATTGCGCCCTCTAGCTCTTTTATTGGGAATTGTAGAGCGATAAGGAGAACGGATAATTAAAACAGCCTTATTTATCTTGCAAACAAATTTTAATTTGCTGAAATCCACTAAGTGGTTTAAAATTTACAACGATTTTAATTATTACACTTTTAAGAGCTTCCCCCACCCCTACTATCGGTCGTACGCCAATGAGTCTTAATCCAAAATAATAGAGAATTTCCTAGGCTTTCTAACAGTATTATCAAAAATATAGGCTAGCCTATGGGTTTTCGGAAAAAATACATTTTCCTAATTTAATTTTTAGTTACGCCCTCCAGCGGTGAAATACGGAACTTGAAAATAATTTCCAGAATTTTTTCATGGCCACTTTTATAATATTAAAAAAAATTTCGTTGTTGTCAGATGTACAGGTCCTTACCTCGCTTATATGCCCACCCTGTACAAAAATCAAATCTTGTCGAATGTCACAATTTGTTGATTAAAGTGGTTAAAGTATTAAATTTATATTTTCAAACCCAGATATGTGTAATTACGAAAATAATTCTAACAAGTCTAAAAACTTCGATAAAGAAAATGAAGCGGAAGCTGCTTTCCTCAGAAATTAAAGGAATTGTATCAGAAAACTAACGAAAAATTTGATGTTCGGTGCGCACGAAAAAAGGTAGTGAATATTTCGAATTAAGTTATTTTGGCGTACTTGTGGCACAGTTTATACCGTACAACCCAATCAGTTATTTAACTCTCCACCTGTTTTGAAGCCACATAATTCAACCAATTAAAATATTTTCCTCATATTCTGGGCAGCTCAAACTGCCAATTGATATGAGGGTTTCTTTTATTTATAATAACCTTCGGTCTAGTTTTGTCTTTTTTTTGTTACGACAGTTTTACCACAACAGAGAAGATGAACAGATGCCGCACCGTTTTAATCAGAAAGTGAATGCACCAGTCAGGGCTGGTCATCGGTTTTTTATTTATTTTTGATCGTCAGGTCAGCTGGGTATAAATTGGTTTGGTTTTTTGGAAGCGTTGTTTATTTTTCGGTGATTTCAAGTGATTTGTTTAAGTGTGTTGGTTTTTTGACAATTAATTTGTAAAAAAGGTGACTAGTGTTTTCAGGTTTCATTGTTAAAAACTATGGTTTTTTTGTTTTGTCTAAAAAAAGTTACAAAAAAGCCAATCCAGCTTTAGGATATTTATTTCAAAAAGATGAAAATTGGGAGGATTTTACATAAAGTAGGATTAAAGTAGGTCCCTTTATTTAGACCCAAAATAAAGGCAAACATTCCTGTGAAATTTGTCAGTCGTATTCAAAGAAGACTCAAGAACTGTCTGATGATTCACTGTATATACACATTTTAACATACCAGAATGCTGCAAAGGATGTGTTTGGCAACCTCAGGTCCCCAGATCAAACTTTTTTGAGTTTTTGGATCCTGCGAAAGTCTATTTGTCCGCATTTTAAAGATTTTGCCATTTTGCCAAATATTGGCACAAAAATAAAGGAAAAAATTTTAGAACTGCCTTTCCAACATCCTTGTAAAAACTTCCCCAAAACTTATTTTGCATTTTTGTTTACCAGAACAAGAATATTTTAAACTTTAAAATTTTTAAACAGAGATTTGCTTTCACCCAAAACAAAAAAATCACAAAAATTTTTAATATTCTTTATATTTATTATTTATAAGGCAAGGTAATATAACCATACATTTGAATTCAAACAAGAATAAAGTGGCAAAAATAGATATGTCATATTTTTAAATTAATTTTTTTTTCGAAAACTAGTTCCTGAATCAGTATTAAAGTGTTTAAAAACAGACGGTTTTACCCTTGTTAGTAATTTTCTATCCAGTGGTTCTGAAATGTATAGGTATTCATTTTACTGAGGTAGTTATTTAAATAATTTAACTGCTTCCTTGAAACTTCGGGTTACTTTGAAACTCGAAGGTAAAATTTTGTTTTCCTATGTCTTGTGTGTAGGTAGGCCTAAGAATTATATTTTATGACTTTAGTTTTTGATTTAGCTATTTACTGGGGGTGATTCTTTTTATATGTGTGATAATAGGCTACCTTCACATTTTTAAAAATTTTTTTACTGTACTGTAATGTTCATTCTCGGCTTGCTTATGTATGTGTATGAGTCAAAAAATTAATTATTTTTCATTTTCCCGGCACGTGAAACTGGCCTTTTATTTAAATTTCTTTTAACCAATAAAACTATACTCGATTTTTTTGTTAAATTTTTACACATCAAATTTTTAACTGACTTTCATTTATTGAAATGGCTCCTACGAGAATAATAAATCAATTGTATATATTCGTTCTTGTTCTTCAACATCAACATTTATTTCTCTTGAGGTAGTCCAGCCTTTAATGGTTTTATTATGAGCGGCTGAACCAGTTTTTAAATAAAAATTTTGAAATCATTTTATGCAATTTTTTTCACCTATTTAAACCTTTCCCGCCTATCAAATTTTCAAATTATGTTAAATAACTGATCATTCTCAATTACGTTTCCTAGGGTTATTTTTTTACCAATTACATGTTTGCATATCATTTAATTTATAATTTTTATTAAATTAATTCCAGTCCGCCCTGTCGAGCCCCCAGCTTGCGATTTAATCACAACTCTTTTAACACATGGAGGGCGTGCGCGAAATATGAGGAAAAAAATGAAAAAAATCAAATCTTTCATCCAAATTAACAGAGTTAAATAACTGATTCGTTGTACGGTATAAACTGTGCTTGTGGTAGCTATCTTTAAAATGTGCCCCATCTAAATTATGGAGTATTTATTTAGTGATGCGCACTCCAATTTGTTCCAATAAAAAGGTGGACATCAGTAAATTTCTTAAGAGAAAGTCAAGTGGTTTCAAACCGACAAAAATTCAAAATATTTTCCTAAGAAGAGGTTGAAAAATTTCTGAAGGAAGCTGTCGACGAAAATTATTTATTAAAGAAAGTAATGTCAATCGTTGGAGTTTTTAAAGCCTGTAGGAGAGAAAAGTTGATCTATTTACAGATAAAATGTATTAAAGATGCTACGTCGTTTATTAAAATTACCATTTTCAATACTAACACCAATGGTACAAGAATATTTACAAAGCAGAGAAAAATATAAAAGAAGTGAGTTTTTTTGGACAACAAATTTTATTACACACTACACAACCAGTGATTATAAATACTATTAGATTATAGCTAAAAAGATTGCCGAATTTCTTGGACTTCCTAATGCAAACGCCTAGACTGTGCACTGCTTTGAGCGGAGTCTTGCGACCATTTCTGCGGATTCAGAAGCCGACATAAAAAGACACAAAGGTTGGCGTTTAACTTCCGTGGCAGAAGGCTATGTAGAAAACTTGATTGAAAACAAGCGGATATTAGCAAAAAAAAAATTTGGGGGAAAACATTTTTGCTGCCGTTAGTGCTGCCATTCTTTTACCAGTAATACCCTGATGCAAGTATTATCTGCCTTACATAATGAAGAACAAACTATATGTGCGACCCAAGTACATTTTAAAAGATTGTAATATTAATACATATAATAAATTATTTGAAATTTAGTACATTTTGATTTATTTTCTTTTCACGCACGCGTGCGTAAAAGACTTTTTTTGACATTAAGATGAAGATTAAAAAGTTATTGTTTTAATACGATTTTACAAAAATACACTTTAAAACTTCTGTCACGTCAAAACCCTATACTGAAATATTAATATTAAATGATTTAAATAAACCGCCTATTTATTAAACCAAATCCCTAAAATTACTTTAGCCCTACTATATAAAAGCAGTAAACAAATTTCTTTAAAGATAAAATCCTATTTATTGCCTAACTTTATCTCGCATTGTTAGAATTCAAATAATGATAAAAAATTATTTTGCTTATTTATGGATTAATGTTATGGGTAAAATTTGCTTGTTTAAAGCTAATTGCAAATTGTTAAAAATTTAAATTATATCATATATTTTAATTAGTTTTTAAAATATTTGTTTAACTAAATTTATGGAATTTAAAAACATAGCAGAAAAAAATACTTATTTTATAGATATGAAGTAATTAAATTAAAGTTACCATAAACATTTCTCGCAAATTATAATTTAATGACCTGAAATTTAAGCCGAAAATTTTCATCAGGACAAATTCGTTTTGGCTTCATCTATATCGGATAACGTACTAACAGATTTTAAGCAAAACCAAAAAAAAATGGCAAAAAGTTTGAAAATTCGCCACCAAACGTATACCATTGCATGCTAAAAAAGCAAAAATCCTAGTGGAGGTAAAGTTTTTAAACAAAATCCACTTCTATTAATACAAATGGATATCATGGGTTGTAATGTAGCAAGTTTAACGACATTTTTTTTTTAATATTGATTAGTTGGTTATATAGGGTCGGAAAAAATGCTCTAAGAAAAATTATAATAATTGACGGTTATCTCTTTAGTATAAAGGTAATGTAGTTAATAAAGTATAGGTGTAAACAGAATAAGATGATTAATAACGAAACAAAATATATTTAGAAAAATCTTATTCTTATCTAAAAATCTTATTAAGAAAAATACAATTTTCAAGTAAAAAATTGTTCAGTAATTTAAACAATTAAAGATTCTGCATTAAAGAAACAAAAACAATGTTTTTAATAATTTTTTTTTACTGAATGCCTTTTTGAACCCAACAAATAAAGTTAATTAAGTAGGTTTTTTACGGTCTATGAAACTTAACAAAATATACACAAAGATGATGCTTTTATAAGAAAATTTAATCCAAATAATAAATTATCTAATAATGCAAAATGTATTTTTGGTATTAAACCTAATTTGTTTTTGTAGTATTTTAAGAGAAAATAACAATCAATTTAATTTTTTGTATAACACTGTTTAGTTTGTAAATTATTAATTTTAAGAACTATTTTTTTTTTTTTTTTTTTTTTTTTTTTTTTATATATATATATATATATATATATATATATATATATATATATATATATATATATATATATATATATATATATTATTATATATATATATATATATATATATATATATATATATATATATATATATATATTATATATATATATATATATATATATATATATATATATATATATATATATATATATATATATATATATATATATATATATATATATACAGGGTGTTACAGAATGTTGTGAGGAAAATTTAGGGGCAGATTGTACATACAAAAATATGAAAAAAGTTCATATAAACATGGCTCCGGAAATGTTTGTTTTTATGATACAGGGTGATTAAAGTTTTTTTTTTATAGGTTATTTCACATTTCTCGAAAACTCGTGGAGATATTAAGATGAGTTTTTGTACACGCAAATGTATAAAAATAGGTCACATTTACATGTACAAAATTGTTTTCTAAGGCACTTAGATCAGTGGCGTTCGAGCTGCTCAGTATTTATTTTTAGCGAAAAAATTGTACGCCTCTGGTTTTTCCAAAAATTAGTGTTGCTGCCTTAAAGCCATTTTAATTACGCTTAAAAAGTACATTTTGGACTTTTTCGTTCTGACTTACCGTTTATTTATAATTTTATTATTTTATTTGTACTAATTGTTTAGGAATGATGTATTCGATATTAACTTTAGATCAAATGCTGTAAATGGCTTTCCTCTGCGTTAATGCATGCTATAAATCGCATTCGAATATTTCTTCTGCCCCTTCGAAATATTTGAGGACTCCGGCAAAAACAGCTTATACGGATACGGATTAATAAATTAATTTTTATTTTGAAACTGGCTTTAAGAAAGCTATACTAATTTTTGCGAAAACCAGTGGCGTACAGTTTTCTTCGCTAAAAATAAGAACTTACCGGCATGAACACCACTGATCTAAGTCCCGTAAAAAATAATTTTGTACATGTAAATGTGACCTATAATAATATATTTGCGTGTAGCAAAACTTATCTTAATATCTCCAGGGTTTTCAGTAAGAAATAAACTTTAAAAGCAAAACTTTAAACACCCCGTATCATAAAAACAAAGCATTTCCGGACCCATGTTTATATAAACTTTTTTTTATATTTTTACATGTAGAATCTGTCCCCAAATTTTTCTCACGACATTCTGTAACACCCTGTATATATACCAAAAAAACTTAATACTAAATAAAAGTTATTTAAAATAATAACCAAACAAATACAATAAATAAGATAATTACGTAAATGTTAGTAGACTGATGTAATACCTATATTGTTTACTTTACAAAATAGCTACAAAAATAAAACATATTATAAAGCTAATAAAATATTATAATGTACCTACTAAAAGTAAACTAGGGCTTTGGATAACAAAACATTATTTCTCCATTAGGTTTTATTATTTTAACAGTTACTATAAACTAATGTTATTGCTTTTTTGTTCTACAAAACAAATAAGGTATTTATTTTAAAATTTGTAAAAATAAATATTTTTTAAACATTTCATTTAGTTAAAAAAGAAATATAATTATGTATGAAATTATTAAGGTAAATTAAAGAGATTTAAGTTATAACGTACAGAATAAAACCGTATTTAACTTAAATTTTTAAAAATTGTTTTGATTACAGGGTTTTTTCTAAGTGACCTAAAATATTTAATGAGGTGATTTTTAAGTGTTTTTATAAAACAAAAGGCCTTAGCGCATAAGAAGGGGATAATCTGCCGTTTCACTTTTTGAAATCTCACTTATAGTCCAGTTAATGAAGGGACAAAGCTGTAAATAAATCTGTACAGTTTTCCCTTGTGTCGCAATTCTTAGGTCTTCGGGGATGCTTTTAAGCAAAAAAAAAAGTTTATCGACATTAACAGGTGGGAAAGTGCTGAAAATGGCCCCTCAAGGCACAAAAAATGGGTTTCCCGCTAATATCTGCCAAAATATGCGAATTGGAGAATTTATGTCTTGACAAAATATGAAGATCGCCTTCTAGTCTACAAAAATGGTCCCTATATTTTTTTACAAAAAAATATAGTTTTAGAAATAACGGGACCCGAAACTCTCCTCATTTTAGCTGCCGCTCTACCGCTAGTATGCTGCTATCCTCACGGATTCACTTACGAGTATAAGCGGGCGAACGAATTGTTCCATTACTCGGGCAAAAATGTACACTTTTTATTCATTCAAAGTTCATCGGAATGGAAAAACCAGTATCAAAGTTTTTTTTCACAATATTTTAAAAGTATCTTATTAATTTATTAATATTAAAAAAAAATGAATTGTTATTATTATTCCTTTTTTATAATGAGACCTTAGCAAGTGCTCAATGATCCCAGAAAATTTTCTTTACTTTCTTTCTTGCGTTTTGATAAAAAAATGTTTTGCCCATCTGCATGCTTTAGCCGTTTCTAAAGTTCTAGAAAAGGATGTACTTGCTCTGGTTTCACCTACTGAGGTAAAGGAACTGCAATTAAAGGGCAAAAGGGTATTAAACTTTTATTGCACTAAATGTCAGGGAGGAAGTGCGTTTACGTTATTTCAAAGTATAATTGAGGAAAAAGCGCAAACTATTAAAACAAAGGATAAAATAATTGAACTATTAGAGCAGGATACCAAGGAACTAGGGGAAAAAATATCTGCCCTGGAAAGCCAGCTACAACAAAGTATTGTCCAGTATAAGAACGTAAATACAAGAAATTATGCATCTGTTACCAAGGAAAGTGTGGTTATTGTTAAACCAGTTGAGGCTGGAACAAGCAGTGACACAACAAAAAAAGCCCTAAAGCAAAATTTTCACCCTGCTGACCTTGGAATAGGTATATCAGGAATAAATCCTCCAGGGATGGAGGAGTTGTAATTAAGTGTAAAAATAGAGATAAAGCTGGCAAAATAAGGAAAGCAGTTGAAAATACCTTAGGAATTAAATTTAAAACTGAAATTCCAAGCAGAAAGGATCCAAAAATTAAGATTATAGGAATTGAGCAGGGTTACACGGAAGATTTTTTACTTGATTCAATAAAGCGCCAAAATCATTCAATAACAGGACAAGAGAGTAAGCTTTCTATTACAGTATTTAAGAAAATGCAAACGAAGTGTTTTGCCATAGCTGAATGTGATCCTATCACATTTGCAAACATAATTGGAGTTGGATCCTTGGCTATAGGATATGAAAAATGTCCAGTTTATGAATATGTGTCTGTTATGAGGTGTTTTAAGTGTTGTAAATATGGACATACTGCAAAATCATGTACGGGTAAAGAAGTATGTGGTAAATGTGCAGGTATAGATCATGCAACTGTAGACTGTCAAAGTAATGCATTAAAATGTATTAATTGCTATAATGAAAATAAAACTTCTCAATCTATGCATAATTTAAATCACGCAGTATTTAATATTAAATGCCCAGTGTACCTGAAAGCAGTTTAACAAGCCAAAGCCAGAATTGAATATGATTCTCGCGAAAAATAGCAACCAATAGACCAAAATACTAATAAGTACATGGAAAAATTCAATATTGCGTATAAAAACGTTAGAGGGTTAAATACAAAATGTGCCGAATTTTATAACTCAGTATGTTGCACGTCTGATAAGTATGATGCTGTCGCGATATCCGAAACGTGGTTATCTGGCAGTGTAAGTGATGCCGAACTTTTTAATGATGACTTTTTGGTATACCGTGTGAAAAATAGGGATAACACTCTGAGGGAACGAGGGGGAGGAGTTTTGTTAGCAGTGAAAAATACATTTAAAAGTTGTAAGGTAGATATTAAGTATAACACCCCAAATATTGATATTTTATGTGTAAAAATCTTTTTAAATGAGTTCAAGCATATTTTTGTGCTTGTCTTTTATATTCCGTCAAATGTACCCTGTACTGATAGGGAAAATATGTACTCCTTTTGGAAAATCTTAAAATATTGTATAATCAGCAATTTCTTATCTTGGGTGATTTTAATATACCACACCTACGTGAACATTACATGAATAATAGTTTTACAGAGCCAAATGTAGATATATTTTTAAACTTTTTAAATTTTTATGGTATTAAACAGTATAATCATATCCCTAATGTAAATGATCGGCTGTTGGTAGTCTGGAATCTGTAGTAAAAAAGCATGATTTTGATTTTGTTATTCATGATCCACATCATCCCCCTCTATATATAGATGTTTTGACAAATTATTGTAAAACTAAAGAGGTAGCTACTAAAGATTGTAACAACTATAACTTTAGAAAAACCGATTTTGATGCCATGGTTCAGATGTTTCAGGCAGCTGATTGGAATGACTTGGAATCCTATACTGATGTAAATGAGGCTGTAAACAAATTTTATTCAAAAATCTATAACATTTTTAATGCATGTGTTCCAAAAACTAAAAAGTGTAAAGCATATCCAGCATGGTTTACAAAACAAATAAATAATTATAGACTTAAAAAGAAAAGACAAGCTGCGGAAAGAAAGTGCGCGACATCCGCATAACAATACACTAAGACAAGCATTTGTTCAATTAAGGGCCAAAATTAAGAGGGATATAGATGAGGCTTACTCCTTGTATTTGGTTTATATCCATCATGAAATGATCACGGATTCCACGTCGTTCTGGCAATTTATCAACGACAAGAGGGGATCGGTGCAGATTCCAAGTAAAATGCATTTGAATGAGCGTGTAATGACTGATGTAGATGCAATTGTAAATTCGTTTGCAATGCATTTTGAGTCTGTGTATAATAGGGAAAGAGTGGAAGCGAGTGAACTGATATTAAATGAAAAATGTAATGAATGTCTGGATATTGATGTAGTGACTGATTTGGACATTTATGAAGCTGTCAGGAACCTTAGAATAAATAAATCAGTGGGACCAGATAAGATTCCAGCTTATACTGTTCGGGCACTTGTGGACTTTATTATAAAACCATATAATTAATTTAATTTTAAAAACGGGAAAGTTTCCAGATTTTTGGAAAGAAGTTCGAGTTTGTCCTGTGTTTAAGGAAGATGATAAAACGAATGTAAAAAATTATCGTCCCATATCTATACTATCAGTTTTAGCTAAAGTTTTTGAGTCCATAATTTACAAATATGTTCATGCTCCGACAAAACAAAAAATATCGCACAGACAGCACGGATTTGTAGATAAACGCTCAACAGTAAGCAATATGAATAATGTAACACAATATATTACTGATTCTCTTGATAAACGAAAACAAGTCGATGTCATATATACTGACTTTGCAAAGGCTTTTGACAAAGTACTGCATAATGTTCTTTTGAATGTTGCTGAAAGGGAATTTGGGATATGTGGTAAATTATTATTGCTTGGGTCTTACTTAAGTAACAAAAGCAAAGCGTTTGTGTTAGGGTTTTCAATCGAGGAGTTATTTGGCAACGTCTGGGATTCCTCAAGGTTCTAATCTGGGACCTCTGATGTTTCTTTGGTTTATAGACAGCCGAAAAATGTAATAAATAATTCGGAGTATTTGTTCTTTGCAGATGATTTAAAATTGTATGCCTGTATAAATGACGTTGATGATTGTATTAAATTACAGGAAGACATAGACAAAGTTGTACAATGGACAGAGAAAAAGAAACTTTATTTTAATATTAATAAATGTAAAGTCCTTACGTTTTCACGAAAGAAGTCTCCTGTAATTTATAAGTATAGAATGAATGGCGTGGCACTGGACCGGGTGCAGGAAATATGTGATTTGGGTGTTATATTTGAATCGGACTTAAGTTTTCGAAAACATATTGCCGAGGTATCAAGACGGGCTTCTGGAATGTATGGATTTATTGTTAGAAACACAAGATGGTTTCAAAGTGTACAGTGTATTAAACAGTTATATGTTACTTATGTAAGAAGCCTCTTAGAATATGCTTCCACAGTATGGAATTCACACTATCAGTGTCATTCGTATGCTGTGGAAAAAGTTCAAAATAAGTTTTTAAGGTATATGTACTACATAGATACGGGAACATATAACTTTTATATTCCAAAGCAAGAATTACTGCATAGTTTCGGGTTAGAAACGCTGGAAAAGAGACGCAAGATTGCTAGTGTGGTATATTTATATAAAATTTTGCATAATTTAATAGATGATGCTGATTTCTTGTCTTTGATAAAAATAAATATCCCTTCCCATAACACTCGGAATACATTGACCTTTTATGTTAGTGCTGCACACACTAATAGTTTTTTTTTAACTCGCCTTTGCAAAATATGTGCAGGACTTATAATAATGTTCAGTTAAATTGTGCTATTTTTTCCGTTAGACTTAGTGCATTAAAGAGACATCTTAGGGAGGTTATATTGTAAAAGTGTCTGTGATAATTGTAGAACTGTAATTATATGTATAGCAAGACTGAATGATAAATAGAGGGGCATCACCATCACTCGCATGCTATTCTTTTGTTTTTGTTTTCGTTATTTTGAGTGGAAATTTTTCAGTATTTATTTTAGTGGGTGTTTTTTAATGTATGCCAGTGAAGCTGGTGTTCTCCCTAAATTATAATAAATTATAGTACTATTATTATAAATGAATCTTAACCTACTTTATAATAGGGTATATGGTTACCTGTTAAGTTTGCAAATAAATAAATAAATAAAATAAATAAAATCTATCCAATGCGGAATGTTATGGAATTTTCGACGGCCGTTTTTGCGAAAATATTGGTATTGCGAAAAAAATGGTAAGGACCATTTTTGTAGATTTTGAGGTGATCTTCATTTTTTTGTCACAACAAAAATTCTCTAATTCGCATATTTTGGCAGATATTTGCGATAAACTAATTTTTGGGAAACAAATGAAAACTGTACAGATGGATTTACAGCTTGGGTACTTTCAGGTAATTAATTACTGGACTATAAGCTGGGCTTGTTGAGAATAAAAAGACGTACTTTTTCCTTTTTTTTAATTACGTTCGTGCTTTGAAAACTATTTTATTGAATCCTAACAATTTTTTTTTAATATCTCAGCCGTAATAAAATATTTTTTAACTTTGCTTGCGCCAAATTAAAGATCAATCAACATATAAAGCACAATTTTTTTGCAGAATTTTTTTTTGCTTTTAAGTTTTTAATATTATTTTAACAAAGCCTATTGACCTTAATTATGATAAAAAATATTTAAATGATGTGTCTTTAGTGGATCTAGATAAATGAATCTTTTCATAATTTTTGAAAGGGTGATAGGGGGTCAAATTATTAAAAATATATTATTTTTTTCTCTATTTTTTGATATACTTTTAAACTTCCAATTTTATTTTGATTTTTTTTTAATTTTTCTAAAAAATAGAAGTTTTAAATAGTTTTTGGATTATGAAGATTGAACTGATAGATAAGATTTTTTTTTAATTTGCTTCTACTTTTAAGTAATAATATGCCTAACAGCCTATTATTAATCTTTTTAATTTAAAAGTTATTTAAAATTTTTATTCCCAAATAAATATAAAAAAGTAATAAAATGAAGAGTTTTTTAAAAAAAAAAATCGAAAAATGCGAAAAAAAAATAGATTTGGATTTTTTGACCCTTTATTACCCTTTCATAAATTATTTAAAAAATGTATGAAGCTAGATCTCCTCAAGACACATCACATATATTGTTTTAATCCTAATGTGAATCAATAAGCTTATTTATTTGAATATTTAAATCATTTAAAGCCTAATAAAATTGTCTTCTTTTCAAAATACATCCTGTCCAATTTTTAAATTCCTTAAAATAATCGGAAAATTTTTTTAGTTTTTTAAACTTATAATGTTAACAGTGTTTATTAGTTTAAAAAGGCTAATAATTATTGTTTATTAGAGTTATAT
Organism: Listronotus oregonensis; assembly: GCA_019359885.1. NCBI lineage: Eukaryota > Metazoa > Arthropoda > Insecta > Coleoptera > Curculionidae > Listronotus > Listronotus oregonensis. The sequence goes on from JAHBCN010011914.1 coordinate 22,779, forward strand.
CATTCTTATAATTAAAAGTTATTTTTTATATATTTTTAATAAAATTTCTTCTTTATCCTAAACTAAGCTGGAACCGAAAAAAATGTTAGGAGATATCCTATATACTTTTAAAAATAATATTATACTAGTGCATATGCACTAAAACATTCCCTGGACAAAAATAAAATAAAATTTAACACTCTGTAATTTAAAAAGTAGACAAAAATTAGTTCAAAATCAGTTTAAAGTTTTTATTATGAAGATTAAAAAAAATACAATTACAGAATTTAGTAAAAGTTAGCAAAACCACTTCCTAAGAAAAAAATAAAATTTTAATTACACGTATTATTTAAACTGCCTAAAATTTGTAAAAAATAAGGTTACAGTTACTAGAAAATTGATTTTTTATTGCACATGTCATTTACATTCTATTAAGAGGTAATGTTTTACTTTAAGTTATTCCGTTACCTTAATCCCATATTTGTCTTGCTCAGGAGATTGCTTAAATATTTAAGAAAAAAAAACTATTACGAAATAGGTATCTAACATATACTATTAAGTCACTTTATTGATATGGGTCTTGAAAATAAGGAGGTCTTGAGAGAAAGGTAAATCTCGGCAGCAACTATGTATAAGGGTACAAAGACCTTAATACTAGAGTAAAGTAAAGGGAAAAGTTTGGAAGTTTTTAAAACAAACTCTAAAAAGAAATGTTATTCCTAAATGAAAGCTGCTAGGTAAAGAATTATACTGGGTATTTTTCAGAGGTTTAGCTATATAAATACCCTAGGCAGAACAACTTTGTTGAAGTTTATCAAACAAATAAAGAAATTAATTTTTAATTTTGTTAAATTTATCAAATTGCTTTATCTTATATAAACTTAAAAATGGTAATTATTGAAAAAACAGGCATATTTCGGATATAAAACAGAATATTAAGAAAAGTTTGACCTAGTCGTATACAAAAGATAAAAAGAAGCGCTTTTAGACTTGCTACCATTTTAAATATACTGTTTACACCATTTTAAACTATTTTATAAAAAAGCTATTATCAACACGGTTAAATATTTCTATGTTCTAATGGATTTTTTAAAACATATATTTTTTTTCAAATAATTTATTTGGACAATATGCTTGAATACAGAAATAATAAGAGATTCTGCAAAAATATATTTGTATTACTCTAAACCTATTTTTAAATCTGGCTTGAAACAATAAATGTTGGTATAAATACTATTATTATAAGCAAAACTTAAAATTATTAATTTAAAAAAAAAATGATGCCTGTGAGTTAGGATGATGATGAACGAACTTAGAAGGGACGTATAGCAAACCAAGTCAAAGGCAAGATATGAAAATCAATGATCTAGAAATTTGCGGCTCTTGTTTCTATTATAAATAACACACAAATTAGGATCCGCTTAGGATCTATTGAGCTGGAATTTACACTGCCACTCATGGATAATAGTTAATTATCATTTTAAACTGGTTATTAGTTTAAATTAGCGACATAAAAGAAAAAAACTTAAAATGGAAAAAGGCATCCTTCTGTCTAGTTTTTTTACTTTCTGGAAAGCACACGTGCTATAAGAGAAAGCCAAGGGGCTTACCTAAGTTAATCTTTTAGAGAATAAATTATTTTATCCTTAAAGGTTACACATAATAAAAAGACCATAATTAATAACTATAATTTGGGCAAGACTTTATTATTTATATTATTCTTAAAACAATTTTAAGTCTCTGTCACAGATTAGTATTGTTTGCCTCTAATACTAATCTTACAATAAGTAAATTTCTTTATTTTTATAAAAATAGGACCTTTCTGGTTTATCCTTGTTTGTCTATTTATGTACATCCTTTAATTTAAAGATAAACCTATATCACAATAAAAGTTTGTATAAATTATATATTTTTTTAAATTTCCACAAAATTTTTATGTTTTATAAGAACGTCTTTTTATATTTTAGACCTATTACAAAAACATAATTTAAAGACCTGTTTGCATGGTTTCTACAAACTCTTTGTTTATTTAGATTTAAATAACGTAGTAAAAATGTATTAATATATTTTATTACTAATTTATATTTATATTAGTTTTTGGTTTAAATAAATAAATACAAATATGTCAAGCTGCTACTATATTATATTTGACCCCATATAAATACCACATTAAAAAACATGATTATTTTACTAATTTGTTGGTTTGTGTTAATAATAAATATTACACCAACAGCACAATTGTGTGCTGTTGTTGTACATTTTTTAACGCTAAAACACATTTGACTTAACATGTAATGCACATTTGAGAAACATGAATATCATAGATATAATGATTGTGATATGCAGTTAATATTGGGTATTGTAGGTTGGAAAAATTTTGAATTAGTTGGTCAATGAATAGCTTAAAAAATAATAATTTGCTACTTTAAAAAAGAAAATAAATAACGCAGATACATTTATTGAATATTAAATTTTGTTTTAGTAGTGTGTTGTTAAATTTAAACCTAATTGTCACAATCCTAGCTCAATCAAATGGAGAACGTAAATTTAATATGTAATATATTTTACCTAAGCACATATAAAGAAACATGATTATAATAAATATATATTTTTTGTTTCCTTTTTTAAATCAGTGTTGTGTTGGTAAATTTTAAATAAATTGTTGGACTACAAGCACAAAAAAACATAGTTTACTACTATAACATATTTGTCGTTACATGTCTAGCATGGTAGAAGTATATAAATGTCATAAACACAATTATTTAATATGAGCACTATAGATTATGGTTGTTGTGTTCAATTAAAAATAAGGTACTTTAATTACACCAGAAAAAGAAAAAACAGCTACAATTTTATATTTAAAGCAAGCTGTCTAGCTGTCAACTGTTTGGTTAATTGAACAATATATACATATTTAATATATTTACAAATTTTAAATTTATAATAAGAAGTTTATGTTTGTAGGTAGTATATGTATGTATGTATTTTGAAGTTGGTTAAAAACTTTTTTATTTCACATTTTTTAAGTTATTTAATACTCATATATTTATTTATGCTAATTTAGATACAGTCGGCATTGCTTTTATCGTGCGGATTTAAAGGTGTCCGTATATACTAACTAAATTTAAAAAATCAGAGGATACCAAAATCTTACTTACCTCAGTGTTTAACACTTTGAGTTTGACATATTAGGCCTCGTATAGATATGAGCCAAATATTTGCGCACTTATGTTAAAGCTCGGCTTGACGTTTAGCTCATATCTATCGGATGACAAAGAAAATACTTTCCGCCATTTATTTCTTTCGTTTTTCAGTTATGGTTTTAAAATTTGGCATGATTGATAGGTTGTCGAAATAATTTTTTTTTTACATATTTTAAAATTTTTTGGACTGTGGTTTTACTAAACTGACTTAGGAAAATGAAATTTGGCACGCAGTAAGATTATGAATAGAAGACGTCAGCTAAGAAAGATTTTTAGGAACCTCTATCCCCTCCCTAAAGGGGTAGAGTGGAATTTAAAAGTTTGTATTAAACTTTGTTATGCCCCGACTTACAAGTATGTAAATTAGTATGTAGGCTATTTATTACGATTAAAATTATTATTTCTAAATATTTTTGAAATTACATTCCTTGGTGGTTAAATTTGGTATGGAAAAATCGTTATTTTTGAATATGATAAGATATGACATGATTATACAACAAAAATAAAATCAAAAATAGGTACGAAACACTTAGGGGCCTGCAATTTTTTTTAATTCGGTGCCAACAAACTAAATATATAGAAAAAATTGGAGTTGTTAAGAAAATGTTTCTTACACTCTGTTCTGTATCGAACATTTCGGCTCTACATTAATTAGGTTTTATATTTAATTGCTTTGCAGGCACTGACTTTTAAAAAACTGTATGCTCCTAATTGGTTGCCTACCTATTTTTTTTTTGTTTTTGATAATTTATTGTATGTATTAACAATAACATAACATAATTTTGAGTTAAATTTTATTAAACTAGATTATTTTTTTAAATGCCTTTTTATTTGCCAAGGAATCTCCTATTAAGCATTTTTTTGTGTTTTTGGCAATTCTCTATATGAAGTAAAGAATCCTGCAAACATTAAAGAGTATATTTCATTTCATCATCATCATTTCATTCTTATAATTTATTTTAAAACAAAATGACTCTTTAATTATAACCAAACAATTTTTGACAGGACCAACTAGCAAAGATATTTAATTTTTATAAGAGCCACGTAGATTTGCTAAAAGCATTAGTTTAAATTTTTAAAAATAAGATGTATCGGAAGCAAAATGCAGGCAAAAGTAAAAACTCCAATTTATTGCCATTTCTAAAATATTAAAGCATTTTTTAAAATAAGAATTAAAATATAGTAAAAGGTACACATATCTTAATTATTATTGAAACAAAATATGTTAAAATGCCCTTGTTTCTTAGCAAATGTATTGGATTTTATGGTAAATTAAATCCCCAAATAATATTATAATTAAAAAAACATACATTTCAATATGACATCACCAAAGGTACGATTATATTTATATTTTTTCAATAATAGTAGGCTTTGACCTGGATGACGTTAATCATTATTTGCAAACAAAAATGGAAGAATCGTTATTTTTGAATATGATAAGATATGATATGATTATACAACAAATATAAAATCAAAAATAGGTACGAAATACTTAGGGGCCTGCAATTTTTTTTTAATTCGATGTCAACAAACTAAATATATAGAAAAAATTGGAGTTGTTAAGAAAAATGTTTTTCACTCTGTTCTTATCACTTTCCCTACATTAATTGGTTTTATATTTAATTGCTTTGCAGGCACTGACGTTTAAAAAACTGTATTCCTAATTGGTTGCCACCTATTTTTTTTTTTTTTGATAATTTATTGTATGTATTAACAATAACATAACATAATTTTGAGTTAAATTTTATTAAACTAGATTATTGTTTTAATATGCCTTTTTATTTGCCAAGGAATCTTCTATTAAGCATTTTTTTGTGTTTTTGGCAATTCTCTATATGAAATAAAGAACCCTGAAAACATTAACGAGTATGTTTAATTTTATCATCATCATTTCATTCTTCTAATTTATTTTAAAACAAAATGACTCTTTAATTATAACCAAACAATTTTTGACAGGACCAACTAGCAAAGATATTTATAAAATCGTCTATAGGAGCATAAGGTTTTATTACAAGGTAAAAAGTATAAGGTTATTTCAAAAGGTAGTAAACTTTATTTATATTTTAAATGAATAATAACAATTAAAATTAATTAACAAAAAAACTGTCACTCTTCGGTTCAAATCAAATCCTCGCCCAAAACTAAACAGTAATTTTCCATTTTATTATCCGCTGCATAAGATA